>MU681930.1:2599-29471 GCA_026770625.1 Nicotiana glauca | reverse complement strand
AAAACATTTAAATAAAGGAAAAGTAAAGAAAGAGGGTCCTAGGTTTAACTATAATATGGATAATTTGGTGCAATACCCAGCAATCATTCTCACACGAGATATTAATGCACCGTCATCATCTCAATATTCTACTCCTCCCACCCCATTAAGGTATTTAAGCGTGATTAGTCTCGTTTACTTATTGCATGCTAGTACCCATCCCAACCTATCAGTTCTGGGGTATTTGGACTCCTAATCCTAAAGGGAAGAAGGGGAAGGAGGCATATATGGAGTTTTAAAAGGACAAAATACTAAGGCGTCAATCAAAACAAATAGCAAATAAGTGGGGTACAAGTCAAATACTCAAAGGCTCATACAAACCCCGTAAATCATAACAACAATTAGTTTAGCATGACTCGCAAGTACTGATTTGGTCTTTAAAATTAACGGTGGACAGATTAGTTTAACACATAGAGTTGGATAACAAGTCCGCATTAGGCAACCCGGATCCAGTTGTCAGAACTTGAGGTATTTTTTAACAAGTGATTCAGAAAACACTAATTTCAAACAAGAGCCTGTACAGAAGAGTTTTGAAATAGAAAAGTTAAATATTTCAGAAGTTCAGAGATGGCTTGCAAATTAGCCGAATTGTTTAAGTAAAAGTATAGTAAAGTTGTAAAGAGGCGTTTTTCGAAAAGCATTGAAGTAAAAATGTAGACAGAAAACTAAGGGGTTGGTTTCAGAATAAAGATGTAAGTTTGGAATTTAAAGGACACCATAGATCTATAGAAATGTTGAAAGAGACGGACTTGGACAGGTTTCAAAAGCAAACAAGTTTGGAATGTTTTTTTTTAAAGCGGTTGAGGCTAACTGCCAAATTATCACTCGTATTAGGTAATTTTGAACTCCTATAGACATGATATCTATATCTTGAATTTTAAGACTCATTACTGTCATTTAACTGACGAGGGGATGAATATTCGATTGCCCTACAGTTTGCCTAGCGTTTTATGTGTCTCCTATAGGCATGATCTCTGTCCTGCTTACAATGCAACATCCTATAGACATGATTTCTAAATGGTATGCAATATTAAAGTCCTATAGGCATGATTTCTAGATGATGTGCAATATTAAAGTCCTATAGACATGATTTCTAGATGATTTGTAATATTAAAGTCCTATAAGCATGGTTTCTAAATGATTTGCATTATTAAAGTCCTATAGGCAGGGTTTCTAAATGATTTGCAATATTAAGGTCCTATAGGCAGGGTTTCTAAATGATTGACTTATGAAAGTAATATAAACCCCTCCCACACCCTTTCATTAATATTCCCCAAATTCTTTTACAAGATCGCTACAGAACCAAATGAAACTAAACAAAATACATTACAGCCCACAGCTAGATCCGAGCAGCCTAATTCAATCTTAACACCCAATAACATATGTTTCACGGGATCTGGATTCCAGATTCCAAGTCCTTCTCTTGGAGTGTTTCAAAGTTCCAAGGGCTTTCAGGAAGCCCAGGCAATGCTTACACCCTAAAGATTTAATGTGGTAATAGAGCAGTGCAATGTGTGGAATTACCAGCCCTTAGCATCCAAGTTCAGAGGGAACTCTAGGGTCCCTAAGCATGGCTTACCATAGGAGGCAGAACTTAAGAACTAAGAATGAGTGTAGAGTAAAGGGATTAGAGGAAACCAAAGAAAAGGATGGTCATACCCAGCCATGGGTAAGATTGGCACACCCCTGACCCTTTACTTGATTCAAGGAAATAAAAGAGCAGACTTTTAGAAGATAGACAGTGGTCTGGGTGGTGATTAGGGCACCACCAGACCCTAGTCAAGGCTCAACATATAAAGGGGGTTAAGGGAATGGGATTGACTTGAATAAAGGTTCAAGAGAACCCGGTCCCAGGTCAAGGATAGCAATAGGGTGCTAACCTCAGCCTAGAACCAATACTCATACATAAAGGGGGTTAAGGGAATGGGACTGACTTGAATAAAGGTTCAAGAGAACCTGGTCCCAGGTCAAGGATAGCAATAGGGTGCTAAACTCAGCCTAGAACCAATATTCATACATAAAGGGGGTTAAGGGAATGGGATTACATGAAAGCATTCACATAAGAAGAGCATAATAGCACTTTAAAGATGCAGAAGCATGAAGAAAGGCTTAACAGACTAATAAATAGTCACACATTGCAAGAAAACATGTAGTGAGGGGTTATGTAAAAGGGAGAAGTAAACACATAGTTTTGGGGAACAGTATTTAAATCATAGAAACATACCAGTTTGCAAGTTCCAAATAACAGAAAAAATAGAGCAGTAAAACAGCCAGAAACCCTTCAGAAAACACTTGAGGAAAGCAAAAGAGATTCCAACGTCTAGCCTTGGCTTTCAGCCGGCTAGTCAGAACAATAGCACAAGTAATAGTAAAGAAGAGAGGGCGTTGAGTGTGTGTGTTTTTTTTTAACTCAATTCCTTTTAGTCTAAAGAAAAGGAGTAGGGTATTTATAGTTTGAAAATAGGTGATAAGTAAGGCAAAATATAATTCAATACCAATCAGAATCAATTGAAAGAAGGGAACTCCTTTAATTAAGGAATTTGAATTTGAATGGGAGAGGGCAGAGTTGTTTTTAAGAAAAGAAAATCAAGAACACATTGTGTATTAAAAGGTAGATACATAGGAGAAGCTTTTTACAAAAAATACACGGTTAGATAAATAAGGTAAGGGTAAAATCAATAAATCACATACTAAATTAAGGAATTAAAGATTCGTACTTAATAATGAATTAAGTCAGAAAATTGGTCCAAATTAGACAAGTAAAGAATCAAATAAGCTCATATAGAAATCAATCCCAAAAAAATTAGGGTTGTTTAGAGAGTAAAAGGTTTGGCTATAAAGAGAGTGTAAACTTAAACATGCGAGGCTAAAATTAACAGAGTAGTCATGCAATCAAAGTAGAAGAACATAGACATGGATGAAATCAAAAGGTCTTGCAAGGCTTAGCAAGAATCAGAAACATTTGAAATCAAACAGGCAACAAACAAAATGCTCGTACACAAGCAGGTTTGAAATCCCCAAAATATAGGGTTTCTTCCACAAGTCAAAGGTATAGACGAAAGCATAGAAAATCAGGCAAGAACAAACTCAGGGAGTCCAAAGAACACAAACATTCATGTAAATCTAAGTAAAGAAAAAAAATATAGTAAAGAATCTACTCGAAAACCATAGGAGAAAAAATACGCAGAAACCATAGTGAAAACACTTAGGAATTATAGCAAAGTAAAAATATAGTAAGAGATAGCAGTAGTACGAGTAAAAAATCACGGAAACCCTAAGTTTTAAGAAGATGAACAGTTTTGAAAACAAAATTCGGAAAGATATGAAAAATACTTTAAAATCTTAGAAAATAGCACGGATCTAAAGCAGATCTTAGAGAGAAATAAAGAAAACTTCGAGGGCTTAAGGTTTCAGAGAAAATCCTAGAAAATGAGAAAGGCCTGGAATTGGCTATTCTTGAGTCGGAGATGGACTCACAAGGCTAGGACTTGCCGGAGATGAGCCGGAAAGGGCCATCGAACTTGAATCGGAAAGATTCTGAGCCGGGGTCTTCAAAGTCGGACTCTGAAACCTCGAGCAAAAAAAGCATAGAGGTATGTGGGGGTAGGTACATGCTACCCAGGGCCTGAGATGCCATGGTTTCCAGTGAAATAAGGTCGGAGACCGGTGAAGGGGCTAGGGTTTCGGAGGGCAGTTGAGAGAATTTGAGAGACGAAGGGGATCTTAGGGCGGCTGTTTGGTTAGAATGATTAGGGTTAGGGGGTTGGGCTGAGTTAAAAAGGTAAGGGCATCGTTGATTAAAATAATCAATGGCCACGATTTAAAATGGATTCCGGGCGGGTTCGTTTTAATCGGGCCTGGGTCGGGTAGGAAACGAAATTGAGTCGTTTAGTTGGGGGGGGGAGGGGGGGGTTGGGGTGCAAATCAGGCTATAATTGAAAGTAAAAATGGGCTACAATTGAAATAGCCACTTTTCCCATTTTGAATTTAAAACAAAATAGTAAAAGCTGTTTATAATTAAGATTAAAAATACTGATTTAATAAAAAATGTGTAAGTGTTAATTTAAAAATATTGGGAATGATTTTGTGATTAAAAATGCTATTGAATCGATAAATAGGCTAAAATTGTAATTTCATGCAATTTTAGTTTAAAAATACCAAATGGACTTGTAAAATTATGTAAAAATCATGAAAATTATATTTTTTGTGTAGATGTGAAAATAAAATAAATTATTCACCCAAAATGACGACTTTTGGGAATAATTATTGGATTTTATAGTTAAAAAAAGGCCATAAATTGGTTTTAAAAATCTTTAAAAATTTTGGAAAAATACCAAAACCTTTGGGGATGCTTATATATGTATATACATGTTATTTTGAAAGTATTTTGAGTATAAAAATACATAGGGAAAAATTGAGTATCAACAACTGCAATGCTGAGGACTTGTGAAAATGGGAAAAGAATGCTAATGCAAAAAAATGGCTTTTGTGTAGACTTGGTCCAGACGAGTACAGTAGAATTCAAAGTTGTACCACTGCCAAGGAAATATGGGACACTTTACAAGTGGCTCATGAAGGAACTCCTCAAGTAAAGAGATCAAGAGGAACAATGCTATATTCTCAATAAGAGAATTTAACCATGGAGGAAGGGGAAACCATCTAGGAGATGTATACAAGGTTCACCACATTGACAAACGAACTTAAGTCTCTTGGAAGGGTTATTCTTGAAGAGGACAAAGTTGAGAAAATTTTGACAATGGTTTTGGCAGTCACTTGGGAAAGCAAAATCACTGCCATTCAGGAATCAAAGAACATTGCCATTCTTAAGATGGACGAGCTAATTGGAAATCTCACAGCCTATGAACTTAGAAGGCAAACCATGAAGATGGATGCACCCAAGAAGGAAAGGAGCATGGCATTCAGAATCACTGAAGGTGCTGATCTAGAGGAGGATGAAATGACCATGATCACAAAGGAATTCAAGAAGTACTTAATGTGAGGAAATGGTCCTTCAAGAAGTGGAAGCTTCAGCAAACCAAGGGTTCCTGAAAAACAAACCTATGAGGGATGTTACAAGTGCGGGAAGACTGATCACCACATTAGAAACTGCCCTCAATGGGAAATTGAATGGAAGAAGGAAAGAGCTGAACGAAGGAACAAGAAGAAGGAACAGGTTAAACTCAAGAAGAACAAAGGATCAACAAAGGCTATGGTTGTTGCCTGAGGAGAAAGATCAGATGAGGACTCAGAGGGTGAAGATGGAGATGAAGAAGCACTTATGGCAATTGTAGAATCCGATGAGGAATCCGAGGTAAGTATAAATCATCTCAAAGACAAGATTAAATTTTTGTCTAAAGAAAGGCTATCTGAGTTACTCCTGGATTTTATTGATGAATATGAGGATCTAAACAATGAAAAGGAACAACTGTCTAAGGAGTGTCTGATTTTGAAAGCTAAATGAAAAAATCTGTAACTTAGGGCTAGTGAAAGAGATAGTAAATATGTTGAGTTAAAGAACCAAGTTCATGAACTTGACACCACTGTCCTAGAGCTTAGATCTGAAAATTTAAAATTGAAATTAGGAACTGGTAAAAAGAAAGCTGATCACACCCAACTCACTTTAGAAGAAAATGTAGGAAAAATGAAAGATGAGTTGTACAAAATAGATGAGCAGATAAGAGTCCTTAAGGAGGATCTAAACAAGGTTAAGCACGAGCTAGACAGAACCTGTAAATGGAATAGGTCCTCTGATGCACTTTCATGGCTACATGAACACCATAGTAGCAATAAGAGAGGACTTGGATACGGGACTCCTACACCTAAGTGGGATCCCAAAAGCAAGTACCTCAGAATTCTTGAGAACAAAATTTGCACACACTTTGGTAAAACTGGTCACTATAAATCTGAATGTAGTGCACAAGAAAAGGCTAGTAAAAAGAATAAGGAATTTGTTCAAGGGAAAAATAGGCTGCCAGGTTGGGCTAAAAAGAATCTGATTCACCCTTTTGCCTATAGAAAGGGACCCAAACTAGTTTGGGTTCCTAAGACTAACCCCTGATTTCCTTTTATGGGTCTAAGTGAAAGGGAGCAGCCAAATATGGTACATGGATAGTGGCTGCTCAAAGCATATGACAGGAAGCAATAACCAGTTCCTTTCACTTGAGGACCTCAAAGAAGGTAATGTCTCCTTTGGAAATGGGAAGAAAGGTGAGATCATTGGGGTTGGAAAGGTAGGTAAGACTTATTCTCACTCTATTGATAATGTCTACTTGATAGATGGCCTAAAGTACAGTCTAATCAGTGTATCACATTTATGTGATAAAGGTAACTTGGTAGCATTCACCACTACCAAATATTTTGTGATTAATCTTACCAGTGACAAGATTGTTTTGCAGGGAAAAAGAGTAAACAATTCATGCATTGTAGATTTGTCCACACTTTCAAAAAATGAAATCACTTGCTTAAGTGTGTTGGAAAATGATCCCCTCCCTTGGCACAAGAGACTTGGACATGCAAGTCTAAGTCAACTCAACAAGTTAGTCTCCAAGGACCTGGTGATAGGGTTGCCTAACATCAAGTTCAAGGAAGACAAAGTTTGTGAGGCTTGTGCAAGGGGGAAGCAGGTAAGATCCTTTTTTAAATGCAAGAAAGTGGTAAGTACCACCAGAATGATGGAACTGGTCTATATGGATCTCTGTGGTCCAACGAGAACATTAAGTAGAGGTGGTAAAGGATATGTGATGGTGCTTGTTGATGATTACTCTAGGTTTACTTGGACATTATTTTGAACATCTAAAGTTGAAGCATTTGACATGTTTGCTTCTTGTGTCAAATAAAAAAAGAAAATCAGAAACAACTACGTAATCAACTGGCACCAATTAGGTCTGATCATGGAACTGGTTTTGAAAATGCTAAGTTTGCTGAATTCTTGCATGCTACATCATAAATAGTTGCATGACTAGACCTCTTGTTAAGAAGATTCCCTATGAGTCACTTAAAGGGAGAAAACTAAATATATCCCATCTTAGGTTATTTAGATGCAAGTGCTTTGTGCACAATAATGGAAAAGACTCCCTAGGTAAGTATGATCCCAAAAGTGATGAGGGGGTATTCTTGGGATATTCTTCACATAGTAAAGCTTATAAGATACTCAGTAAAAGAAGTATGTGTGTAAAAAAATATATATGTTATTTTATTGAAAAACTAATATTCTTTCTGAGAGGCAGGAGCAAGATAATGAAGAGATTGGGCTGATAAGAAATTCAAATGGTGAAACCACAGTCCACCTGAATATGCATCACAAGAAGGAACATGTGATGGAACAGGTCCTTCCACCTGGGCAACATGACAGGGGGAACTGACTAGACAGTAACTGATCCTCAAACCTCGAGGGAACCTATCCATGAACCTATTCCTCAGTAACAAAAATAGGAAGGAACATCCAAAGAAATTGACACTCCTATTACAACATCCACGAAATTGGATATATATGAACTTGGTTCATTTGTTGATCAGAAGTTGTATAAGGGAATGATTGATTCTCTTTTATATCTCTCTACTAGCAGACCTGACATTGTGTGTAGTGTAGGTCTTTGTGCTCAATTTTAGCAAATCCAAAGGAGTCCCACTTGACTAATGTAAAGAGAATATTGAGATACTGGAAAGGCACTACTGACCTTTGCCTTTGGTATCCAAAAGTTAGTAACTTTAATATAGTGGGATATGCTGACATTGATTATGCAGGTTTCCTAGTGGATAGGAAGAGCACTTCTGGTATGGAATACCTCCTTGGTTCATGTCTTGTGTCATGGGCTATTAAAAATCAAATTCAGTGGCCATATCTACTACTAAACCTGAGTATGTTGATGTTGCTTCATGATTGTGCTCAATTATTGTGGATCAAGCAACAGTTGATGGATTTTGGTATTGAAGTTGGTTGCATCCCTATTTTCTGTGATAACACTAGTGCTATTAGTATAACTAAGAATCTGGTTCATCATAAGAGAACTAAGCACATAGATGTTTGACACCATTTTTTGAGGGACAACTATTAAAAAGGCTTGATCACTGTGGAGTTTTGTGCGTCTGACAAGCAAATTGCTGACATCTTCACAAAAGGTTTAAGTAGAGATCACTTTGAGAGGAACAGGTTGAATTAGGGATGATTAAGATCACCAAAAAGGACCAGTTCAAGGTTAAAAAAAATGAAAAAAAAAATTTAGTTAGAAAGTCTGTAAATTGTGTATAATTAGATTAAAGCTTTTTCAGTCTCATACTTTCCATAGTATACCTTGTGCCATGTGTTAAAATGACTCATAAATCTCTAATGATATTTTCTCTATTTTGGCAAATTTAGACTCACACAAGAGAATTATCAGTGAAGAACCTGGTTCATCAAGGTAGCACGGTATGTTTTCTGCACTCTGCATAATTTGAAATAACTATATTTGGATCATGAGAAGATTCCTACCAAATACCAAACTCCTTTTCGACTTATCCGTTAAAAGTGAACCAGTCCCATTCAAAAGAGTCCTAACCGAATAAAAGTACCTAGATGCTGGGGATACACTCCAACGTCTCTTCAAAACTGAATTTCAGTTTGATTAAACTTCTAAGAGTCTGAAAAGTTGTAGTTACCACATCAATTATTCCTCTGTATATTGATTAGCTTTAGTGTATTTCTTACTTCATCTTTCTTAAGCTGTCAAAAACTCTCATTCTTCTTTCGTCTTCCAAACACAATCTAATTCTCTTCTTTTCCATACCCTAGCCTAGATTGTCGAACACCTCTGAAGGAGAGGAGATCAAGAAAATAAACAAGCAATTGAAAGCGGGTAGGGAAGAAGAATCCTAATATTTATTTAAGTCTGCTACTAAGGGGGAAGAAAGTAGGTCTTCCGAAACTGAAAAGGTATCTTCTGACTCTAAAGTTTCTCCTGAGACAATTTCTAAAGTTGCTGTAAATTTGGAGAATAGATTTGTAGGATGTATATCAGGTGTTGAGACTATATAATCTGGAGAAGTTGGTGGTAAAAATGAAAAAAAAAAGAGCAAGGGTGCTAGGAGTACTGTGAGGGGAAAGGGTACAAGAGTGGTTGATTCTTCACCTACTCCTGTTGGTCTAACAAAAGAAATTGGTGCAATGGTTGTTTGGGGAGAGGAATTTAGTGAAATAGAAGAAAGTGTGAGCAAAACAGGGGGAAATGGGTCTGGCAAAGCTGTTGAGGGGTTGGTTCAACTTGAAAAAATATAGATGAACATGTTCCATCTGAACAGGAAATCCTCGCGGACCTACTGATAAAGTTATCAATGGAACCAAAACTCATGCCATTCCCTATGGTTTTATTCTCACAACTATGCTTGCATATTTCAAGGTACCTATGAAGAAGTGGGGATTAATACTCTGCTTGCTTGCGATTATGAAGTCAATGTCATTCTTAATGAACCTGGTTCATCTAAAAAGACACCTATCAATAGCAAAGTCAGAGTCTTGGTACAGGAGAGTGAGGAAAAGGATATTGAGATAGCAAGGCTGAAGACACGATTGGTTGAGGAAGAATCTGAGAGAGATGTTCTCATAACTGAACTTGCAAGGGAAAAGGAGAAGAATGATGAAATTCTTCAAGACATGCTGAAACTTCTCCAACCAAATAACCCAGCCCCTACCTCTTCCAAGCCTTAAATTCTAGCCTAGTGTAGATAAACCAGTGACCTAGTTCGGGACATTTTGTTTCTTTCGCTCGTGTTTTCAGTATTTTTATTTCTTCTTATGCTTTGTGGTAGAATCTTATCAATCATCAATGAAATTCACTATTTTTGCTCTAACTGTTTATATATATTTCTTTGATGGTTGAAATTCTTAGTTTGATCTATGATAATTAATCCATGTTTGCATTTGAAGTAGCTCAATAGGCCATGAGTAAGCTTTAAAATCTGGTTATCTCACATTTTTTATGCAACTTTTCGATGATGCCAAAAGGGGAAAAAAGGTTGTGCTTTGAACAAGTGATGTTTATAACCTAATGTACCTGGTTCTTGATGATAAGTGATAAAAGGAAAAATGTGTTTCTAACATTGTGTTGATGTTGAGCTGAGTTGAAACAGGGCTAAGCTTATGAAAAGCACAAAGTTTGTCATCATCAAAAAGGGTGAATTTGCTGGCCCAAGTAAAGGTTTGTTTTGAAGACTGACAAAGGAACTCATGATGAACCAGGTCCATCCAGTGGTCCATCCCTCAAGTGCACAAAAACAGGCAGATCCAAGCATGCAGGTTTCACGTGAAAGGGATAAGCTTAACTTGGTGTTTTTAATATCTCCTGATCGAAAAGGTTGCATAATTGATAAGGAGAAGGACTCCTTACTCAAAGAGAACATTATCCCAGATAGGGAAGGAGTTAGAAGTTGAAATCAACTAAAACTCTTCTACCAAGGAAGAGTTGCATCATAACTGTAGTTATTTCTTCATCTACTAACTCTATAAATTGAAGGATGTTCTCGCATTAAATTGTTGCACAAAAATGCAGAAGTTAAACGTGAATTGGGAGCAAAATAGCAAGGCTTTTTGCAAGCAGTTCGTGTGTGATTCAAGTGTGCAAACCAGAAGCTACATGAACAAGATTGAAGAACAGCTCCATAAAGAGTTTTATATGTCTTTCTTTATTTCTAGTTCAATTATAGTAGGTATTTTATATTGTACCTTTCAACTTTATCTAGAAGCAATTGTAATAGGCAATTTGAGTGTTCAAGTTAGAGTTAACTTGAAGTTGTCGCAGCAGTTAGAGGCTGGTTTCCACAATGGGATTAGAGTTAATCCTTAGGTTTACAAAGAGTTTTGTAAATGCAGTTTTCGCTCAGTGATTTTAGTGGAAGTTTGGGAAAATCCTACTGAGTAGTAGGTCGTGGTTTTTTCACCTTTTGAGCCAGGTGTTTTCCACGTAAAAATCTCTGTGTTATTTATTTTATGTACTTTTAATTCCGCAAACAGCAGTAGTTAGTGCATCTAGAAGAACCAGGTCCTTCCAGAAGCAGTTTAAGCAAAAAATTAGGTACCACACAAATCACCCCCCCTTTTGTGTGGTATTGGCGTTTAGAACATCAGAGTGTTGTGAGAGTATTGAACTCAAAGCAATATTGTAAGTGTGTAAGTTGAAAGAAAAAGTCGAGGTATTGAACTCGAAGTCTTTGAAAGTGCAGAAGGGTAGTCCCTTTTATAGTGCAGAGAAGAAAGTAAGAAAGGTAAGAAAATAGTTTGCAATCAATCACATAGAATTTCCCTTCAATTAAGGGATTTGATTTCCAATGGGTAGAATACAATTAAGGAAAGGGATTTGAAAAAATATTTTCCTAGCAGTATAATAAAGGGTAAGTACATAGAAGCTATTTAAGCAACAAACCAATAGTACAAGGTTTGTAAAAAAAGGAAAGGGAATCAACCAATAAAATCACAGTTACAGACTTTTACTCAAATGAATCCAGTCAGGAAAGGGGTAAAGAATGGTTCAATTAGGGAAAATCAGTAACAATCAAGTAAACACAATTAAAGGAATTCGTAATCAATTAGAGTTGGCCAAACCTTTTGAAAGTAGAGTCCTTATATATAAAGCACACAATTGTGAATCAAGAAGGGATTATCTAATTATTTATAGTCTAATCGAAGAAAAGTTCAGAATCATAAGCAAAAGAGGTAAAAGTCCAATTTGTAGACTCACAATGAGTCTAAGAGTCCGGAGTCCCAAAGTGGAACCCTAACTCGAACACAAAATAAAAATCGTCAAAGGAAGCCCCCAAACCCTAGGGTTTCAAAATTGAATTAGACATGGAGGTGAGGAAACAAGCCATTTGTTTCAGAGTCTCAACAAAATAGATATGATAGCATGTTTGAATGACAAAGGAAGAAAAAATCATGAAGAACATAGTTGAGGAAACTCGGAACCTAACAAGTTCAGAAGAAGAAGATAATACAAACTTGAACATAAGTAGAAGAAGCATGTAAGAACGTGCACAGAGTACAGTAAACAAAAATCAAATAACTTAATGATAAACATATCTAGTAAAAGAGTAAAGAAAACATTGCAAAGATTAACAGGAGTAGCATGTATAGTAAAAAAAATGGTAGAAGACGGTATATGCATAATAAAAGGAAATCACAGGAACAGGGTATAGACAAACACACATAAAGAAAAGAAGAAGAAAAATTAGAAAGATTTATTGAAAAATCCTTTCAGAAACCCTAAAATCGGAGAGAGATGATTTTGAAAAGAAACTTTTGGGGAAAACACTTTAGATGGCAAGAAAAGCATAGATACAATATAGATCTAAGCAAACAACAGTGAAAGAACCTCGAATAGCTTAGGTTTCGGAGAAACCCTAGAAAAGAGAAAGGCTTGGAAACATGTCCGATCTTGAGTCGGAAAGGTCAAGAGTCAGGCTTCTGAGTCTTGAATATGCTGGAGCACGGTCGGAGGAGCCATGAAATCAAAGGTTTGAGAAGATCGGAGAAAGAATCGTCGAGGTCAGGATTCACAGCCTTGAATAGCTTAGGTCTAATGGTGAGAAAGGGTGAGTACAGACCATCCATGGCTGAGACGCCATGGATTCCGATGGAAATACGGTAAAATAAGGTGGGAGACGATTACGGTTCTAAGAGGGTTCGAGAGTTTAAGAGACTAAGGGGTTCAAAGGCGGCGTCTCAGATGAAATGAATTAGGTCAGGGGGGTTTGGAAATTAAAAAAGGAAAGGGGGAAATATGGCCATTGATCAAAATGATCAACAACCTGGATCAAAGGGGAGCCGGGCGGATTTATTAATTGGGTCAGGGGTCGGGTAATTTAGGGATTGGGCTGGTCTGATTTAGGATTTAAATTTGGTCAATTTAAGGTTAAAATAGAAAGGTAAAAGGGGCTATAATTGAAATAGAAATGGGGCTAAGTGATAAATAGCCAATTTTTCTTTTTATTTTATAAAAATAGTGAAAATGATTTTAAAAGTAAATTAAAAGTACTGAGCCAACAAATAACATATAAATATCAATTTAAAAATACATGGACTAATTTTACAATTATAAAATGCTATTAATCTTAAAGTAGGCAATAATTGCAGTTATATGCAATTTAGTCTTTTAAATACCAAATAAATTTGTAAGAATATATCAAAATTACCCTAATTATATTTTGGTGTAAATATGAGAATAAAAAATATATTATTCGCCAAAATGATAATCTTGGGGATAGTTACTGGATTTTGTACTGGTAAAATAGACAATAAATTGATTTTAAAGTCTTTAAAAATTAGAAAAAATACCAAAGCTCTTAGGCATGATTATATATGCATATACATGCTATTTTGAAAGTATTTTGTATATAAAGATACGTAGGGAAAAATTGGGTATCAACAACTGTCCCTCTTTACCCGGGAAGGATGAAAGAGTTGTCGAGTAAAGATGTGATGGCCAATTTTGACCGATTTGAAGAATTTTGACCGAGCTCTGGTTCCTGAGCTACCTACATATCCCTGGTCTTACAGAAATCAGGCCATATGTAGTTCGAGATCCATATGCGGATTATGCGGATGGAGATTTTCGAGAAACGAATGCGATGTTCAGGTTGAGAAGGATGGTCAGAGTCTAATAGGCTGCGAGAACTGGAGCGGGATCACTCCTGCTGAGATAGCCTTTGCTAGCCAGTTTACCTGCAAATAAACAACACGAGTGCATATGTTGTGCATAAATTTAAACATGATGCAAGTTCCTGTTGGATCATGAATGCTGTCCTTGGACAATGATGTCCTCAGACTATGATGTCCTGGGCTATGAAGCGTATGATAAAGGATTCATAGGCTATGAAATGATGTTCTCAGGCTATGAGAATGATGCCTCTGAACCATGATGCCTTTGAATTATGATATACAAGAGATAAAGGAGTCCTCAGGCCATGGCATGGCATTCTCGGGCTATGAAGATGGTGCCTCTGAAGAATGACTCCCTTGGATAATTTGGCGATCTTTCAGCCGATGAAATGCAGAAGGTGGCGATCTTTCAGCCCATGAAATGCAGAAGGTGGCGATCTTTCAGCCAATGCAAGATTTAAATGAAGTGGCGATATTTCAGCCGATGCAGGATTTAAATGAAGTGGCGATATTTTAGCCGATGCAAATGTAAATGAAGGTGGTGATCTTTCAGGCAATGCAAGATTTAAATTAACTGGCAGCCGATGCAAATGTAAATGAAGGTGGTGATCTTTTAGCCGATGCAAGATTTAAATGAAGTGGCGATATTTCAGCCAATGCAAGACATAAATAAAAATAGTGATATTTTAGCGGATACAAGATTTAAAGGGGGGGATATTTCAGCCATGCAGATGGAGGTAGAGCTTAACCTCGGAAAGCAGAATGGTAGCCTTATGCAATGCAGAAAATGCAGGGAGGTAGAGCTTAACCTTGGAAGGAAGAAAAGGTAGCCTTATGCAATGTAAGAGAATTCATATGGAGGTAGAGCTTAACCTCGGAAGGCAGAAACGTAGCCTTATGCAATGCAGAAAAATGTAGATGGAGGTAGAGCTTAACCTCGAAAGACAGAATTTTAGCCTTATGTAATGCAGAAAATGCAGATGGGGGTAGAGCTTAACCTCGAAAGGCAGAATAGTAGCCTTATGCAATGTAGAGAATGCAAATGAAGGTAGAGCTTAACCTCGGAAGGCAAAATAGTATCCTTATGCAATGCAGAAAAGTAAAAGACGAATGGTAGTAAAATCTCTTAGGTGATAGCTGGTTGCGATATTGTGGCTGCTGGGGATATTATGTACGGATAGCAATTGTGAGTAGGTTTGATCGTTTTGAAGGTTGCATTCCTAAAAAGTATGAGTGTATAAATATACTTGATGATTTGCGACTTGGGTGCTTGCATCCAAAGAAAAATCGTGAGTTTTGTAGAGGGGGAAGGTTAGTTCGTATTCCCCATGGACTTCGCTTGTCCTGCTTGGCTCTGTTTTGAGTGATGCTGTGTATCATTGGGGTAGCGTAGCTAAACAAAGCAACTTGACAATTAATATTCATGATTTAATAAAGTATAAAATAATTTTTCTTTAGATGAACCGACGACTGCGACGCGGTTCAAAACATTGCAACCTTTCTCGCTCCAAAATTTTGAGGGCTCTCCTCAAAATTCTGCCCCAGTTTACTGGGTTGCTGCTTTTGACGGCTGCTTGCGATGATCAGCTGAAGTTACTTTGGAATTTTGAGGGTCCTCCTCAAAATTCTGCCCTAGTTTCCAATTGCGGGGGGAAATGAAATTTTTTATTAAATTGTGACTGAACCCATAAGGCTGCCTACATATCCCCTCTTAAACGGGAATCAAGTCAGACGTAGTTCAACTTGCATCATATAGGAAAACATAGGATTACACATAGTAACGCTTGACTGCATCTGAGTTGATTGGTTTTGGCAAAACTTCTCCGTCCATTTCTACAAGTATGAGGGCTCCTCCTGTCAGAACCCGGTGAACCATGTACGGACCCTGCCAGTTGGGAGAGAATTTCCCTTTGGCTTCATCTTGATGTGGAAAGATTTTCTTCCATACTAGCTGTCCTGGTGTGAATTTTCTTGGCTTGACTCTTTTGTTGAAGGCTCTGGACATTCTGTTCTGATAAAGTTGACCATGATAGACTGCGTTCATTCTTCTTCCATCTATGAGGGCTAACTGCTCGTAGCGACTCTTTACACATTCTTTGTCGTCGAGTTCTGCATCCTGTATAATTTTCAATGAGGGAATTTCTACCTCGGTGGGAATGAATGCCTCTGTACCATAAACCAACATATAGGGAGTTGCCCCGGTTGATGTACGAACCGTTGTGCGGTACCCCAATAAAGCAAATGATAGCTTTTCATGCCACTGTGTATTCTTTTCTATCATTTCCTTAGTATCTTCTTGATATTCTTATTGACGGCTTCTACAGCTCCATTCATCTGAGGTTTGTAAGCTGTAGAATTCTTGTGCTTGATCCTGAAGGTTTCACACATGGCCTTCATCAAGTCACTATTGAGATTGGAATCATTATCAGTGATGATTGACTCTGGAATTCCGAACAGACAAACAATGCGGTCGCGGACAAAGTCTGCCACGACTTTCTTAGTCAATGCCTTGTGAGAGGCTGCTTCAACCCATTTGGTGAAATAATCAATTGCCACTAGAATGAACCTATGCCCGTTTGATATGACAGGCTCGATAGGTCCGATGACATACGTTCCCCAAGCGGCAAACGGTCATGGCGAGCTTGTTGCAGTAAGCTCGTTTGGAGGCACCTCTATCATGTCTGCATGTATCTGACAGCGATGGCACTTTTGAACATACTGGATGTAGTCTGTTTCCATAGTCATCCAAAAATAACCTGCCCGGTGTATCTTCTTGGCTAAGACAAAGCCGTTCATATGTGGACAGCAGGTCCCAGCATGGATTTCTTCTAACAGTTTAGACGCTTCCTTTGCGCCGACACACCTTAGTAATCCCAAATCAGGAGTCCTACTTTATAGGATTCCTCCGTTGTGAAAGAAGTTATTAGATAATCTCCGGAGTGTGTGCTTCTGAGTGGGATTTGCAAGCTCTGGGTGTTCTCATTTTGCCGAGTATTCCTTAATATTGTGAAACCAAGGTTTTCCATCTGCCTCTTCTTTGACATGAGCACAGTAAGCTGGTTGGTCATGAATTTTTACCGGAATAGG
The DNA here is from genome assembly GCA_026770625.1 of Nicotiana glauca. NCBI lineage: Eukaryota > Viridiplantae > Streptophyta > Magnoliopsida > Solanales > Solanaceae > Nicotiana > Nicotiana glauca. The sequence continues at coordinate 12,721 of MU681930.1, read as the reverse complement.
ATCTATGAAATTCTTATCTGGATGTTGGATCATAGATGATAGGGTTACCAACGCATCAGTAAACTCATTCTGGACTCTGGGAACATGCTGGAATTCTGTCTTTGTGAATCTCTTCCTCAACTCCTGTACATGATGCAAGTACGGGAGTATCTTGGAATTCTTAGTTGCCCATTCTTCTCAGACCTAATGTATGAGTAGGTCTGAATCCCCGATTACTAGCAACTCTTGGATATTCATGTAAATGGCCATTTTGAGCCCTAAGATGCAGGCTTCGTACTCGGCCATGTTGTTGGTGCGCGGGAACCTGAGCTTGGAAAATACCGAATAATGTTGGCCGATTTATGATACTAGGACTGCTCCTATGCCAACTTATTTTAAGTTTGTTGCTCCATCGAAAAACATTCTCCAACCATCATAGAATTCTGCAATATCCTCTTCTACGAAGGATACCTCTTCGTCAGGAAAATATATCTTTAGAGGCTCGTATTCTCAGTCCACAGGATTTTCGGCAAGATGAGCTGCCAGTGCTTGTCCTTTGATTGCCTTCTGAGTCACGTAAACAATGTCGAATTCACTTAGCAGGATTTGCTACTTGGATAGTTTGCTAGTGGGCATGGTCTTCTGAAAGATGTACTTCAGCAGATCTATTCTTGATATGAGATACGTAGTATAGACACAAAAATAGTGCCTCAACTTCTGAGCTACCCAAGTCAGAGCACAACAAGTGCGTTCCAACATAGAATACCGGGCCTCGTACAGGGTGAATTTCTTGTTGAGATAGTAGATGGCCTGCTCCTTCCTCCCCGTTTCATCATGTTGCCCAAGAACATAACCGAACCCCCCATCCAACACAGCAAGTTAGAGTAGTAGGGATCTACCTGGTTCAGGTGGAACCAAAATTGGTGGTGTTTACAGGTACTCCTTGATTATGTCGAAGGCTTTCTAACAATCATCAGTCCATTTAGTAGCGGCGTCCTTCTTCAACATCTTAAAGATCGACTCACAAATGACAGTGGATTGAGCTATGAACCGGCTGATGTAGTTAAGTCTCCCCAAGAAACTCATAACTTCTTTCTTATTCTTTGGTGGTGGCAATTCTTGGATGGCTTTGACCTTTGACGGATCCAATTCTATTTCTCAGCGACTCATAATGAACCCAAGTAGTTTTCCAGTAGGAACCCCGAATGCACATTTAGCGGGATTCAGTTTCAGGTTGTACCTTCTCAGTCTGTTGAAGAACTTCCTCAAATCTTCCATGTGGTTAGTGGATTTCTTTAACTTGATGATAATATCATCTACATACACTTCGATCTCTGTGTATCATGTCATAGAAAATAGAAGTTATGGCCCTCATGTAGGTGGCCCCAACATTCTTTAACCCCAAATGGCATCATCTTGTAACAATACATCCCCCATGGCATAATGAAGGCTGTTTTCTCAGCATCTTCTTCATCTATCCAGATCTGATGCTACCGAGCAAAACAATCCACAAATGATTGCAGCTCATTCTTGGCGCAATTGTCAATTAGAAGTGTATGTTTGGCAATGGGAAGTTGTCTTTGGGACTGGCCCGGTTGAGGTCCCGATAGTCAACACAGACTCTAACCTTCCCGTCCTTCTTTGGTACTAGCACGATGTTGGCTAGCCATGTTGAATACTCTACTACCCTGAGGACCTTAGCTTTGGCCTGCTTAATGACTTCTTCCTTGATTTTCAAACTCATGTCTGGCTTGAACTTTCTGAGCTTCTGTTTCACTGGCGGACATGCAGGATCGGTTGGAAATTTGTGAGCGACAATGGACGTGCTTAGACCAGTCATGTCATCATATGACCATTTGAGTATGTCCTCATATTACCTTAGAAATTCCGTATACTATTCCGTTTCAGACGGTGACAAATGAACACTGACTCGTGTCACTTTGATGTTTTTTGCATCTCCCAGATTGACGATCTCAGTCTCGTCCATGTTGGACTTAGGTCTATTCTCAAAATTCTCAACCTCTTTTACGAACTCTTCCGGTATATCATTTTCTTCTGAATCTATGTCCGTTTGTTGCATTGTCTCGTTGTATGTCACAGTTGTTGGTTCATCAAGATAAGTAATAGTAACACTGTTTAAGTAAAGTAATGAGAAGAAATAATAAGAGAGAGATTTGTAAGAAAATTGAAATACTTTAATAAATTCCATAAGTGTTTTGAATATTTGAGCTCTTTCTTGCGAAGAATAAAAATGCAAAAGGAAAATAAACTAGTAAAATAATGCATGGTGCTTTGTTCAGCGTTGCTACTCTGAGGCACGCCAGGCTTTGGTGGTTCTGATAGTCCAGTTGTTGAGGCGTGCTTCTCTGCTTACAGCCTATATAGAAGGGCCTTCCTCCCCCTCCTCCTCAAAAATGACATAACAGTCCATATCATCCTCTTCTAAGAACAAATTCATCATTGCTGCTAATGCTTCCTCTTCTTTTGACCCATAAATGACTTCCGCTGGTTGAAAAGTCTATTCCAAACAGGGTATCGGTTGCTCTAATGGATAGTAAAGGCCGCGCCAGGGTGGCAACCAATCCTTGAATTCTTCCGAGGTATACTCATATCCTAATCCGAAGGTGGTGCCATGCTTCTTGAGGTTGATAGGCTTAGCGATTCCTTGGCGATTCTTGCCAAGTCCTTTGCCAGGTTCATACCCGCACCAGTTCAATATGCTTTCGATTTTGTTATCCCACCATTTGTCCTTGTCCTTGGCGTTGACACTCTCAATGTGGTGGTAGGTTTCTCCACCTATCTTTCTTCTTCCTCCGATTGCTGGGACGGCCTGACGACTGTGTATGGGATTGCTACCGTCGCCATGAATAATCACCTCTTGGTGATTCCAGTCAAACTTCACTGCTTGATGTAGGGTTGATGCCACAGCCCCAATGGCATAGATCCAGAGCCGTACCAATAGCAAGTTGTAAGATGCTGGGATGTCTATTACTTGAAAGTCGACATCGAACCAAGTAGGTCCCATTTGCAGCTACAAACTGATTTCCCCAATAGTGGATCTTTGGGAACCATCGAAAGCTTTGACACTGATGGCTCCATCCTTGATCTCATTCATGCTCTTTCCCAATGTTTTGAGAGCCACCAATGGACAAATATTGAGGCTAGACCCTCCGTCAATTAGAATCCTGGTGATGAAATAATCCTCACAATTCCACAGTAATGTGCAACGCCTTATTCTGGCTTAAACCTTCCGGTGGCAACTCATCTTCGTGGAAAGTGATTTTGTGACTCTCCAATACCTGCGCTACCATATTTGCTATTTCTCCTCCCGTGATGTTGCTCGGTGCCTATGCCTCACTTAGTACTTTTAACAAGGCATTCTTATGTGCATCCGAGCTTTGCAGTAGAGCTATGATGGAGATCTGTGCCGGTGTTTTATTCAATTGATCAATGACTGAGTACTCCTTCACTTGTATCTTCCTCCAGAGATCATCGGGCCCAGTTTCGGTCGGCTGTCCACAGGCCTGCTTACTTGATTCAGCCAAATGTTCCGGAGTATAAATCTTGCCGGTTCTTGTCATGCCCTGTGCCGCAACTGCTTCTCCGATTTTGGCTTTCCCCTTTCTCCTCTCCTCGTCTGTATAATCCCAAGGGATGACATTCGTATGGAATGGTGCTATGGTTGAAATTGCTACCAGAATGGGTACCTTTGCTTTGGAAGGTAACAAAACAACTTCAAATGGCGTAGGTGTCTTTGGGGACCCAAACCCGACCTCAATCGGCCCTGGCATTTTTGTAAAAGATGGTGTTTTAAGATCAAGTGGTATGGACATGTTCACTTCAGCATCTCTAGAAGGCTGGATCTGGACCATAATTAGATTAAGTGTGACTATTGGTTTCTTTGGCTCGTTAACTTCAGCGATCAATCCGATCGATCCTTTGGGGTCCCAATCATCTTCTATCTCAATTATATGAACACCTCCACCCTTGTGGTCTATTAGAGGGTTGTTACGGTCATTTGAAGCAGGCTCTTTTGCCATGATGATCTTGTTGTCAATCAAATCTTGGATCTTATCCTTCAGATAACAACATTCATCAATGGTATGCCCCTTCATGCCGAAATGGTATGCACATGTTTTGTTGGGTTGACTTATTGGGAAGGATTTTCTAGGGTTAACGAAGGGATAGGGGTGATGTAACCAATAGCTTTAAGTCTTTCGTACAGCTGGTCGATTGGTTTGGCAATGACGGTGTACTGTTTGGGAGGTCTGCGGTTGAAGTTTGGTCGGTGTCTAGGGAAATTTTGGCGAGATGATTGATAGTGGGCTTGTTGGGTGTTGTAGGCTTGGTAGATGTGTGCGGGTTGAGATGATTGGTAAGTAGGTGGTGGAGCTTGGTAAGAGGGCAAAGGTGCTTGGTAATTTGAGGTAGGTTGATATGTTAGAGGGGGTATTGGGTAGGCTTGGTATTTTATTGTGGATTTTGTTCTCTGTGCAACCATCACGACACTCACATCCCTTTTCTTGGATGTGCCACTAGACTGTAGAGCCTTGTTGGTAGCCTGTAATGCTTCAAAGTTAGCGACCATATCACTTTTAATGCCTTCCTCGATCCTCTCCCCTAGCTTGATGATGTCGGAAAATTTCTGGCCTTCAATGAGCATCAACCTTTCGTAGTACTGTAGGTCTTAAGCCCGAATGAAAAACCTGTTCATTTTCTCTTCTTCTAAAGCCGTCCTGACCTAGGCAGCTTCTGATATCCAACGAGTAGCATACTCGCGGAATGTCTCCATTGGTTTCTTCTTTAAGTTCTGGATGTAGAACATATCAGGCGCATTTTCTGTGTTGAATCTGAACCTGTCTATGAAATCAGATGCCATACTTACCTAGTTCGGCCACTTCTTCGGGTCTTGGCTAATGTACCAAGATAAAGCATCCCCTTTCAGACTTCTCATAAAGAGCTTTATGCGAATCTTTTCATCTTTTCCTACTCCGACCAGCTTGTCGCAGTATGTCCTCAAATGAACTCTGGGATCCCCGGTGCATCGAACATTTCTAACTTGGGAAGTTTGTACCCCTCGGTCAGTTTGACATCTGGTTGAATGCAAAGGTCTTTGTAATTCAGTCCCTCGATCCCCTTGCTTCTTTCAACACCCTGAACTCGGCTAGTCAGCTTCTTGAGTTCTGTAGCCAGATTCCTGATAAGAGAGTCTTTGTCATCAGACTCAGGTGTGCTCGAGGCGTGCTGAATGGGGTGTGGTATGGTTTCCACATAGATGGGGGTGTTATGGTGATGATCATTTGTGGAGTTTAGTGGTTCAGGGATGAGCACTGGTGTCACGCCCCAAATTCGATGGACATGACCGGTGCTCGACCGAGTACCCCTGTTAAGCGGACCTGGGTGCCTTTCCTATCCCACATGTTACCCCACATTTTTCATTACTTATTAACCAAGTGATACAACTAATTATAATTGGAACACCTTGTTACAAAAGCATACATAACGTAGATAATTTTTAGCGTGGTTTACAACTTACATCGCCCAACTTACAAAATACATATTTACATAAGTTCTTAACCCACATTACCTGTCTACAGAGCCTCTAAAGATGAAAGAGGAATGAAACAATACTTGCTGGCAACAAGGCTCCGGCTATACCTTTTTCAAATACCAAAACAGGATCCCAAAATACAAGAACAGAAGTGGAATGAGCCACGCAGGGCCCCGAAAGGAAAGAGGCTCACCAATTCAGCTGGCATGAAGTAAGGAGGAGCTACGGTCGATGGACTGGAGTACCTGCTACAGATCCACCAACAATCATAACACGAATGTAGTGCCCCCGATAAAAGGGACGTCAGTACATTTGACTTGTACTGGTATGTATGAACAAACTTGTTCCAAGTAAACTCAAACTACACATAAGTAAGAAACAGTAATGGATGCAGCAACCAAACACATATGAAGGAACAATCAAGCCAAACAAGTTTACAAACTCTCCTGTTCTCCCCTTCCACAATTTCACCTCAATGGTTTCACAGTTTGTTCATATTTTGTTTCAATAGTGATTTCGATCACTTTCCTCCCTTATTACCTCGGCCACCCTTATTACCTCGGCCACCCTTATCACCACAACCCACACCTTATTACTTCGTGTTGCGGCACGCAACCCGATCCCACCGTATAGTTTCAATCCACAAACAACATAACAACAACAAACAATTCACAAAAGTCAACAACAATACTCCTCAAGAATTAACAACAACAATATTACAAGTTTTTCCATAACCATCAATACTATTTCCATCATATTCAACAACCCATATACGTTTAACGTCACATTGGTAACTGCCCACAACAAGTCATATATATTGTTACCACAGTTATTCCAGTTGCACTAGTCACAATTTCCTTTAGTCATTTATTCCTCAGTTACAACCACATAACACAGTCATAACGTACCAATCACAAGAAATTCATAAGTAATTTACATACATATCACCTATCAGTCATACGTACATCAAACGAGGCGATTTTACAAGGACCAAAGTTAGCCATACATACCTGGAGCCGAATTCCCTTGTTAACTACTATTCTCGACTCACCAAGAAGTCTAGCAACGTCAATCTAGTTCACAAATTGACACATATGCCTTAGCAATGAAGTCTACAATTTACTACCCGAGCCTATTTAGGTTACCAATTCTCCTTTTTGCAATTCTCTACCGCTACCCAATTACTCTTACTAGATTTTTGGTTTTTAAAGACATGCATGCAAATCCCACCTTTGGTTTTCAAGAATCAATGCATGGGAATCCCCCTTTTTGTTCAAATAGGAAAATCAATGGAAAAAGAGTTGGGTATTTTACCTGCAAGAACAGCAGTGAAGACAATACTTGAAATTTCCCTGGCTTTGGTGACTTCTAAAAATCAATTTGATGAAGATGGACTTTCTCTCTCCAGGACCCTCTCCTCCCTCTCTCTTTTTTTGCTGAGAAAGTATGTTGAAATGAGGGGTTGGGGTGTTTTATTAGAAAGGGGGCCGGGTTTGAAATTTTAGAAAATAGAAGCCCGAGCAAGATCTGCGGTCGCACTATGCGATCGTAGAGTTGAAATGCGGTCCGCAGATTGGACAACAAAAGTACGCCCAAAACACTGAAGGTCTGCTTGGGTCTGCGATAGGAATGTGGTCTGCATTCCTGTTATGTGTCGCATTTTGCACCACAAAATTGACCTCCACAAATCATTGAGGAATTTATGCGATGATTATGTGGTCCGCATATTGATTATGCGATCGCATAATGGACCGCATTTTCAACATCAATTTTGACAATCCTTCTGCTTCACTCTGCGGCAGAAATGCGGTCCGCATAGCTGATCTGCGACCGCATTCTGGATCACGGAATGACAATTTCCTGGAAAATCGATTCTTTTGATTTTTAAGTGCAAAATCAGTAAAAAGGATCCGAACTCGCCGCGAAGAATTCTACACATTCCTAACACATATTCGGACCTTGGCACTACGAGCTACTAGGTTTTAAGCACAAAAGTTTATGGGGCCTTACAACTAGGGTGTTGCTTGAAGTGTGGCATATGTTGCAGTGGTGATGGAGAGCGGGTTGGTTTTGTGGTTTCAAGATGTTTTGTGGTGGTATGGGATTTTGAGTGTTGGGGAAGTTGACATCTAGGGTAGTGAGGGAAAATGACAAGCTTGCCAAGTTCCGAACTTGGTCCAGTTCTTCCTGAAATTTCTATAACTTCTGTTCGAGCTGGGAGGCACTTTCCTTGGAAACCTAAATACCCCGAGGAGCCTCTACCCTTTCAACTAAGTTCTCCTTTCTGATATTGCTCAAATCTTCCATTTTTCCCTTGTTCTTGTTTCTGATAGTATTCGGAGGAGGAGGAGGTGGAGAGCCCTTAGATCTTGTGGAGTAAGATGACTATGCCAGAGTGCACGAACTAACCTTTGGGGAAGGGGAATAAAACAAAAAGGTAACAAGTTAGTGAGGATCGTGAGAAGAAAATGTTGCAATATTTAAATACATAGTGAAAGAATATAAATCGTGTCCTAATTTGGGATCCTCGTTGTGCCCGAGGTAGGCCTAGTGACAATTTGATTTGGAGAACTTATAATGCTAAATGCCTTATTTTATTGATAAGAATAAGACGAATCCAAAAACGACACTAAAATAGCAGAAAATAAAATGTCACTAATGGCCATTGGCCCTATTACATTTAAAGCAAAGAAAAGGCTCCTAACTACTTGGTCCTAGAAGGACCTTCCCCAAAATCGGCATCTTTAGCTCCATCGAACAGCTTCACAGGTTCACGTAGTCCCAGCAGTAAGTAGGCTCTAGCCAAGTGTCCTCCTTCGTTTTCGTAGCATTCTGGCAATTTTCAATCCTCTGGATGAACTTCTTTTCTAGCTCCACTAAACCCCGCTCCAAATATCCCAGTTGCTTGTTGGCGCTGACAGCCATAACTTTCCATTCTTCAATAAGCTTTTGATAGGCTTCTTGAATTTCTTGGTGCTCACTTTTGCATTCCCGAATGCTCTTGCACAATTTGTTGTACTTAACCTGTACTTCAGCCTTTTCGTCGATGATCCTGTGACCTCGAACAAACCCGGGTTGTCCTAACCCACTATGATCGTCTTCCAACCAGCTTGGATAGTATGGAGTATAACCAGCATGGTACCTGTCTGGTTCTATGGAATCCTTTCTCGGGATGATTTTGCAGTGCCACATATACTGAGCTTGAAACTTGTATGGACTATCGTCATCTTGAAAGTTGGCCTTGAAGTGACTCATTTTGTCGACCCTTGGTATAAACTGCTTTCTTCCTGCATGCCTCATGACTCGGAGATGGACATAAGGATAAGTTCCTCTCAGACCGATGAGTATAAGAAATGGTGCATCCCGATATCGGACAATGAACTCTTCAGTAGGAAACCATTCGAACATCCATTGGACCTGGTCTTCTCTTAGATTTTTGAACAATTCTACCCACCCTTTGGCATCTTCTGGTGGGGCAAACATGTTAGGCATATAGTTCATTCGCCTTGGCTGATGGAAGGCGATATGATCATCCCAGTCTCTGCGCAGAATCTCTTGCCGATATTTACCCCTTTGGAGGTGTTCCATGAGCCAGAGTTGGAGCAGCAAGTTACTACCCTCAAAGTGTTTGGCCCCTCGTTGACAATTTTCTAGGGCTCGGTATATCTCTGCAATGATCATAGGTACTATGCTAAAAGGTTGCCCGCCGATTCCTTCCATTAAAGTCTTGGTGACCATGGCCATTCTGGTATGGATCCTATCCTTCTTCATAGGAAATATTATTGTCACACCTCCTTTTTTCCGAAAGGCTTTACTACTCCAAGGGGAAGGGTGTAATAAAAAGGAGTTTTTCCAATTTAAGGACAACTGAAACGGGATTCATTTATTTCAGAGTCACCACTTGGGAGATTTATGGTGTCCTAAGTCACCGGTTTGAATCCCGAATCGAGGAAAGGGTTTGACACTGTATTACAGTCGCGAACCAGAAATCTGAGTAAGGAATTCTGTTAACCCGGGAGAAGGTGTTAGGCATTCCCAAGTTCCGTGGTTCTAGCACGGTCGCTCAACTATTATATTTGGCTAAAACTTAATTTTTTATACATGTTACCCTATTTGGGTAATTTTAGACGTAATTACCGCTTTTGTCAATTATTTTATTGAAGGAAAGTGAACGTCATTTAAGAACATATTTTCGGATCACGCAACATGAAATGCACTCGGATCCTCAACACATTCTTATTCGACGTTTTCGGATTTGGATTTGGGTTGCATGAAATGCACACCCGGATTAGGGAGGTAAGATTATTAAAAATCGCGCCTAAAGCAACTAGAGTGTTATATCTTTTGGAAAGGCCGTGAAATTTGCTTAACGGCCTATCTCGAATACTAAGTATTTTAGTAAGTAATTAATGAGGGCCCCGCAATTGTATTTTATTTGGCGAGGCTCGTCTCATTTTTATTTATTAAGGCCCAACTAAAGTAGCTAAATTTTCTATTTTTTGTCTCTAAAGTTTGATTAATCCGTGGATATAAATTTGAACTCTTAATTCAAGTCCAAGCTCAAACAAGAGGGAATACCTTTTAGCTTGAGC
>MDKF010667654.1:0-16045 GCA_026770625.1 Nicotiana glauca | reverse complement strand
GGAAGTTATCCTTTGGGCTTGCTTTGTTAAGATTGCGGTAATCAACGCATACCCTGATCTTGCCGTACTTCTTCGATACTGGCACTACATTGGCCAACCAGTCAGGATATCGAGTGACTCGAATAACCTTCGCATCTAGCTGCTCGGTTATTTCTTCCTTAATCTTCACACTCATGTCAGTTTTGAATTTTTTGAATTTTTGCTTGACAGGAGGGAATGTCGGATCAGTGGGCAATTTTTGAACCACTAAATCAGTTCTTAAACCCGGCATGTCATCATACGACCATGCAAAAACATCTTTGTATTCAATTAGTGTTTCAATTAATTCTTTCCGAGTCTTCGACTAAAGATGGATGCTTATTTTAGTCTCTCTGATATTACTCGCGTCTCCTAAATTGATGGCTTCGGTATCATTCAAGTAGGGCTTAGTTTTTTCCTCAAAATGACACAACTCTTTACTAATCTCCTCAAAAGCCTCATCTTCGTCAAATTCTGACTCGTAATCACACTCTACCTCTTGAACTATTATCTCAGATTGATTTCTTAGACTGGGTTGAGGATTCTTTATGCACGTCATATCATTAGAACCGACATAAAAGGAACTGTACAGAAAAGAAAGAAGAAAACAAAAGTAAAATTTATCAGGAGTGAAGAAAATGAAGAAATTTCATTTCATTAAAAATGGAAGACAACAAGGTTTGCACACTCAAAACAAAAATAAAAATTCGGATTAACCCTAAAACAATCCGTACAAACTTAAAGAAAAATCAAAGCAGGCTACCAAGGCTCCCTCCGAGTAGGGAGAGGAGTAGCCTTCCAATTATTAATCTTTGCTTTTGGCCCGACAAACTGTATTTTTGCGTCGCTAGTACCCTCGCCGAATTCTACCATGTTCACCCCGTTGAACAACACTTCAAACCTTTCTATCAACTCCTTATCAGGATCAACCCCAGTATTGGGAATCGTTGTTGCTAGTCGTCTTCTGGTGCCAGACTTGACAAACGACCTGGAGAGATGTGGGACTGGCTTTGGAAGGACCCATGCTCTCTGTTTTAGCTTTTTCGCTCTTCTTATGTCTGCGGTTGTGGGTTAAAATCCCAGACCAAAAGTTCCCTCATTTTTAGGGAGGGATACCGGTTGTACGATGCCTTGCAAAGCAGATCCTAGACCCTTTCCTGTTATGAACCCATTCATCAGCTTTTCGTACGCTACCATGACCGATGCAGCTGTTATCTTCAGGTTAGGGATACACTTCCCCTCTTGCACTTTCTCGACTGTCATTGTGTCTGAAACTTGATAGACCCATGACCCCATGTCATCTTCCATTTCTATAAATGGCACAGTGGTGTCGCTGTGTGCGCACAAATTGTCTTCCCTGTGCACCACTATCTCCTGCCTGTCCCATTCGAACTTGATCATCTGGTGAAGAGTTGACGGTACTGCTTTAGCGGTGTGGATCCATGGTCGACCCAATAGCAGATTGTATGAATCAGCTATATCCAGTACTTGAAATTCCATTGTGAACTCCACTGGTCCTATCATCAATTCTAACACTATGTCCCCGACTAAGTCTTTGCCCCCTCCGTCAAATCCTCGCACGCAGATATTGTTCTTGTGGATCCTCCCGTTCTCTACTTTCAGCTTGGTCAGAGTGGAGAGAGGACATATGTTCGCACTTGAATCGTTATCAACCAATACCCCTGTGACCATAGAGTTCTCACATTTTACTACCAGATAAAGGGCCTTGTTGTGTTCCATGCCCTCTACAGCAATCCATCATCAAAGAAAGTGACCCTGTTCACTTCAAAGATTTTGTTGACTATTTTCTCCAAGTGATTCACAGTGATTTTGTCAGGGACATGCGCCTCGTTCAAGATTTTCATTAATGCTCGGCAATGTTCGTCCGAGTGGATCAACAATGAAAGCAAGGAAATCTGCGTTGGTGTCTTCTTTAACTATTCTACAATGGAATAGTCCTACATCTTCATCTTTTTTGAGAACTCTTCTGCTTCCTCTTCGGTCACGGGTTTCTTTGCTGAAGCTGAATTATCTTTGGCTTTTATCAAATCTGCGAGAGCAAAGCATCTTCTCGATCGAGTTAACCCTTGGGCCTTGCAGACCTCCTCCTTGACCTCCCTCCCTTTATACATCACTGCCACCCATCCGTAGTTCCACGAAATAGCCTTGCTGCTGATTATCGGTAACTGGGTTACCGACTTGATGATAACTTGACCGATACGGGCCCCTTCCACAGTTATGATGGGTTTGCTGACAGCTCCCGGCAAAATGACCTTTACTCTCTCCTGTCTCGTTGTGATCTGGCTTGGAGACCCCTTATTCACTGCCAAAGATGGCCCAACACTCTTTTCAATCAACTCGAGCGCTGTCCTTTTCCCTGTTGGCTATTCAATTGTCTTTGTCTCACTGGACCGAATTGTCATTATGGTCTGTGATGTCTTCTTCGGCTCTCCCCCTTTCTGCACAATTTCAATCATGTTCGCCTCTGGGTAGGCTGGCATTGGAGTTCTGTTGATGTTGGGTACCTCAGGAGCTTGCACTTCAATTATGTTAGTGTCGATGAGCTCTTGTATTGCACTCTTCAAGTGCCAACACTTCTTGGTGTCATGCCCCGGGGTACCTGAACAATACTCACAACTGACCGAGTAATCAAGGTTTTTTGGAGGTGGATTTGGCAGTTTAGATGGTATTGGCCTTAGCATGTTCAGCTGTCTGAGCCCGTGGAGCAGACTGGCATATGATTTCCCCAATGGAGTGAATGTTTTCTTCTTTTGTGACCTATCACCCCTAAATGATGGATTAGGTCAAAAATTTGACCGGGAGGGTTTATGTTCTGTGGAGCAGGAGCACGCCATTGATTGTGAGCCGGTGGTTGGTTGTATGCTTGGGCGTGGGGAACTAGAAAAATGAGGTTCGGGATGTGGGTAGTAGTGTTGGGGTGGGCTATATGGAGTGTGGGGGTAAGTTTGAGGGTGGGGTGGAGGATGGTTATAGTAAGGTGACAGGCTTCGAGGCCAAGCTCTCGACTTGATCGTTGCAATGTCCTCCTTCTTTTTCCTTCCCAATATACCCCCAGTGCCATTTTGGATGGCTTGGGTGGTTGCCTTGATCGCTGGGTAACTCATGATTTTGTTGGACTTAAGTCCCTCTTCCACCATGTTTCCCATTTTTACCACCTCGTTAAATGACTTCCCTACTGCCGACACCAAATGACCAAAATATGTGGGCTCCACGGCCTGTAAGAAATAGTCAACCATCTCGCCTTCTTTCATCGGAGGGTCAACCCTTATAGCTTGCTCTCTCCAACGAAAATCGTATTCTCTGAAACTCTCCCCTGGCTTCTTCTCTATTTTCGTCAACAACAGACGATCTGGGACGATTTCTAGATTATACTGAAAATGGCATGCAAATGCTTGGGCTAGATCATCCCAGGTGTACCACCTTCCATGATCTTGACGGGTGCACCATTCTAGTGCTGAGCCACTCAAACTTTGACAGAAGTACGCCATTAACAATTCGTCCTTTCCTTCTGCTCCTCTCATTTTAGTGCAGAAGCCTCTCAAATGGGCCACCGGATCGCCATGCCCGCTATACAAATCAAACTTGGGCAGTTTAAACCGTGCCGGCAGCTACACTTTTGGGAATAAACAAAGGTCTTTCTAAGGCACGCTCACTTGGCTTCCTATTCCCCACATGTCTCGAAAATATTTTTCTATGCTTTTCATTTTTTGGAACATCTCTTCCTGTTCAGGACTTCTGGCCGGTTTTTCTACTCCCTCTGGTAAGTCAGAACATAGATCATATGGATAGGTTTCGGGAGCTTTGAAGGTGGGCTCCGGAGGGTAGTTTTGATTCTCTTGAGCCTGGAACACTGGCTCGCCGGATGATTTATGGAATGCAGCCGGTGGGGATGCTACAAAGACAGGGGTGATTGGCGGAGGAGGGTAGGGAATTGGTTTTGATGGTGGAGATTGGGGTGTGTGGGAAGTAGTATCGTGATAATGTTGGTAGATGGGAAAACCTGGCTCGGTGGCGGGATGATCCTGAGACTGAGATAATGGTGGGATAAAAGCCGAGTTAACAGAGTACGACGACGGTGATTTCCCTTTGGACCAGGCCTGATACATTTCGTCCATCTGTTGCTTAAGTTTGAGCATCTCCTCTTTTATCTTACTGACGTCCAACTCCTCTACCTCAACACTTGTGTCGACATCCGGGATAGACATGACTTCTGGTATTGGTCCTTTTGATCTAGTTTGGTAATGGTAATGTGCCAGTATAGATAAACTAACTGGTTGAATTCTCTCGGAGACAAAAAACTTGTTAGTTTTTTAGAGTTAAACAAATATGCAATCGCACATTGGGATGCAATGCACCTAGGCAATTAACCATTTCTATCATGCATTTGCTTCAGTTGCGTGCGTCATTCCGACCTTTTATAATTGTGTCCCTTCTTTCACACCTCCTAAACTTTCATTTATTTTATTTATTTTCTCATCCCCCCCCCCTTTTCTTTTTCTTCTTTTATTGGTGGTCGAATCTTATATGGATTGCCTACGTATCATGTCCCCGCATGAATCAGACCGTGCGTAGTTCTGGTCGGCTGTAAACATAAGTAGCAAGATATTTTGGGATTTTTATTTTTTTTTATTTTTCATGAAAAACAAATGCCATGATCACAACACGTGACAGACTTAGAAGAAATTAACAAACTCTGACTGACAAATTTTTTTTTTAAAATCATCACTGTTTCTCAAAAATTTCATAAAAATATCCTGTCTTTTCAATACGGCCTTCCAGCACTTTGAAAAAGATTCAAAGGCTGTGTTTGCTAACCGGACAAAATTTTGAGAAATGATCAAAGGCGGATGTTCTCGAAAAAACGGCCTTCCGGTGTCGTTTTGGGGACATTTGGCTATTTTGGACAAGAATGGCATTACCTTTACTTACGGAAAACAGCGACATTTATTTATCCTATAAAATTTTTATTTTTCCCTTTTTTTTCTTTTTTTTCCAGCATAGTTGAGGCCGATGGGGGTTGCTTACGTATCCCACATCCGGTGAGAATCAAACTTACGTAGTTCTGCCAAATAAACCAACTATTTTTCGTTTTCTATTTTTCAAAAATTCGGAAGAGTTTCGGTACTATTTGGACAACCGGTGCATTTATTTTTTTCCAAACAGGTGATTAACTCTCTTAACCCTCTATACTGCTATTTTTCAAATTTTCCCAATATTCAGAAGCCGGTCAGCATGCAAGTCTTAAGCAAATAAATGCACAAATAGCAAGTAAGATGCATCAGAATGGTCTTTGTTCATTTCAGGTACACCTGTCCTAGATAGATCCAACCCCTGTGTTGAATCTCCAAGGTCAAATGCACGTGATGCAAACAAACGTTCCTACAAGGGATCCGGCATGAGGCTTTGTTATTTTAGGTTAAAATCTTATTGGAAAAAGTATCTAGACTGGCTTACTCGAGTGGACAACTCGAGCCGAGGAGGTTCAGTGTACCGGTAGCATTGCTTTCCGGCTTAACTGGTGGTGCTCCCCGCCTAAAACACGTGTGACTAAAATCCTTCACCGGGTGCCAAGCACCTCGGCTATCTTAAATAAAGCGGGTTATGTCAAGCAAATGCCCAATTTTAATTTCAAGAAGACTCAGAGGGGGTGCGTGAGAAGACAGTTTATATACACAATTAAAAAATTATCAAAGCGGTAAAAAGCAACATTTAGCACATTTAAGCCAAAACATGTAATAGAAATGAGATAGTAAATAAGCCAAATACAACAATTATTCCAAGCTCGAATTCTGGAACCCTGAACCAATGGTTCTGGGTTAAGTCTCCAGCAGAGTCGCGAGAGCTGTCACACCTCCTTTTTCACTACACCCCCGGAAAAGGGTGTAATAAAGGGAGTTTTTTCCATAAAGGACAATCGAAACGAGATTCATTTATTAAGAGATTCAGAGTCGCCACTTGGGAGATTTATGGTGTCCCAAGTCGCCGGTTTAAAATCCTGAATCGAGGAAAAGAATGACTCTATATTATAGTCCGCGAACCAGAAATTCGGGTAAGGAATTATGTTAACCCGGGAGAAGGTGTTAGGCATTCCCGAGTTCCGTGGTTCTAGCATGGCTGCTCAACTGTTATATTCGGCTTAATTATCTGATTTTAAAATAATTATGAACCTGTATGCAAATTTTAACTTTTAACCGCTTTTGTTATTATTTTTAAAGAAAATTGCAACGTTTTTAAAATACATCTTGAACCACGTCACATAAATATATCCGTGTTTTTTGACATATTTTAACATTGTTGAGATTTGGATTTGGGTCACATAAATGTGCGCCCGAGTTTAGGGAGGTAAAATTATTAAAGAATGCGCCTAAAGCAACTATGCATTTTTAACTTTGCGAGGGCCATGAAAATTAGCTAAATGGCATGTCTCGAGTTCTAAAGTTAAATTAAGGATAATTACATGATGGCCACACAATTGTCATTTTTGTTTGGGGCATGACATGTCTCAAATTTATTTTACTTAAAGATTTCTACACTAACTTGTGATTATGGATTATGAGTTATCAAATTATGGCTCGAAACGACATGCTAAACACTGAAGCTAAACACGAAAAAGAAAAAAAAAATAACTGTCTATTTTCTTTTGGGGCTGAGCCCGGGATATTTTGCCATATAGAGTTCGTGAACTTAATTAATTTGGGCCAAGTTCAATAACAGGCCCAGTTCATAAACGGAGGTTCAGGATCAACCTTTATGTGTTTAGGCCCATATATGGCCCAAACTTTACAAAATGCAAGCGGAAATCAGAAAATCAGGATCGAACACAACTGAAAACAAATGGACTCGTGAATCAAAAGATTATGTCAAATACACTAAATCATCAACATTTAACGATTCAATATGCAAGGGCTCACACACTGAATTTCTTATGCCAACTAATCATCAGACTTTGGAATGACTAAAATAAGAACCCATCTCTATTTAACACACAAAATAAAATCACATGCTTGAACCATCTATCAAACTTCATTAAATTCCTAACATTAATAATATCCTATAGGCATTTCTGCATAAAAATCAAAGCACGAGAAAAAAAAATCTTCTTGACCAGTTACTTTATAATGCCATTAGTAGGTGAATATGACAATAAATTCAGTCTCCAAAATGAGCTTCGAATGTTCATGATACATCATGGATTGTCATACCAGAACAGAAGCACAGGTCAGCCAATTAATTGAAAGAATAAAGTAACACAAGGATATGCATGCTTGTGTGACACCTATTTAACCATGTTGAACATATATGTAAGGAGAATAGAGTTAAATGAAAGCTGAAATCCTAACACACTATCCCAGTCTAAATTCAAATACAACAATATGAAAACTAAGTTATAAAACTCATAAGTATGAAGACAATACAACTAAACATATGATTGAACTTAAATTTCATCTTCATTCATCATATAGATCTGAGCTTCACATGAGATATAATACAAATGTGTACCTGGGAATGAAAGCAAAAGGAGGTATGGTCAGCAATAATAACAGCAGCAATCACCAGCAACGTATAACAACTCAGATTTAGTAATTGAAGTAAAAAAAAAGACTGATTCCAAATCCAATGGACCAGTAAACCTTAACAAAGCTTGAATCAAAAACTTCCCAGAACCCAATATCAATCCCTTTTAAAGTCTCAAAATGAAGAACCTTTGTTTTCAGGAGTTGAAACAGAATCTAAATTCAATGAAGAAGTTCAATGGAACAATAATCTTTCATTAATTTTTCTGTTCTCTCTCTCTCTGTTAATGTCTCTCTTCCGTGTATTATTATGTGTTCTGGGTGTGTGTATATTCTCTCTCAACCTTAATGTCTAAATTGCTCTCCCTATCTTAGGGTCTGAATCTCACCATTTATATCCCAACCTTAAAACCTTTTCCAGCTCTTAAGAGCACTAGACGCCTTTATTTCCACTTCCAATTAAGAAATATTTGCCCCATGTTATTCTCTGATTTTCCAACCTCTAAGACACTAATCAGAGTGTCAGTTTCACTACTAATCCCTTCCCATTATTTTAATTCATTGGTATGGGCACGCCTATATTTTAATCAATGGTATGGGCATACCTATATTTTAATCATGTGTTATTTATCCCCTGAAAATCCCACATGAGTTATGGGTCGAAGGTGAACCAATGCCCTAATGCGATATGGACGGGTTGGTCTTTGTCAATTAACTCAGATACAGCCCAACTCCAAACGATATACCTAATTAAAAATTGCAAAAATCCAAAATGGTCTAACAGATCAACAAGCAAACTGACTCAACAATTAATTGACTAGATTTAACAAATCAAAACTAATTACCAAACCAAAACAAATTAACACGAAGGGAAATCAATCCGAGAAAACAAAAATATAAAAGGCGTCGAGATAAATGAGATGAAGCAGAAAAATAGAAAAAGGAGAAAAAGAAAAAAATGAAAGCTAACTAAAATCCAAAAAAGAATGGGGAATACCTAAAATGGAAGGCAATTGCTTTGCTTGAACAAGTCTTCGGCACCCTTCGATTTTGGTCGAAATAGGTTTTAATCATGTGTTCTCAAACGAAAACACATGAACAAATTTGGTGGCCACCGATTTTAAGTTTTGGAAATTCAGGGTTCATCTGTTGATCTAATATTTGAGGGATTTGAGTAAGTTTCGAAGGAAATTGGTTGGTGATTGGGGATGAGGAGGTGAAGACGAGGCTAGGGTATTAATTTGGTGGCCATCAGAGCCGGCACCGCCACCGGAGGTGGAGGAAATGGGGGTGGCTGTTCTTCTAGGGTTTGAGTGAGGAAGACGAGTGGTGAGGGTTCTGGGGGGGAGGTTTGAGGGGTATAGATATATTAAAATTAGATATTCAATTTGGGCATTTGGATGATGAGAATCCAATGACTCAGATTAATCCACTAATTGAAACGGGGTCGTTTCGGCTAAGGGGATCGGATGGGTCTTTGGATGGGAACGGGTCGGGGCGTAGAAAATGATACTGGACCGTTCGATCAAATGAAACGAACAGTTTAGATCAACACGCCTGAAACGGCGTTGTTTCATCGATGCTGGAGATAGACTGAACCGTTCGATCTAATGAGATCGACGGTTGAGATTTATTGGATCTGAAACGACGTCGTTTGGTTAAGCTGGTGATGGACCAGATTTGGGGCTGGTTGTGGGCCTGGACCACGGTATTTGGACGTTGGGCTGGGGAATTAATTCAATATTTGGCTCAATTTGATTTCTCTTTTCTTTATTTTCTTTTTCTTTTAAATTTTCTTTCTAATAAAAATAAAACACAAACCTAAATTTAACCTTGACCAAATTATCCTAAAAATATTAATTAAATTTAAGTAGTTATTATCACAACTAATTAAATACCAAATTAAAATAAAATCACACAATTTTGACATTAAACACTAAAATGCGAAGTACATTATTTATTTATTTTGATTTTTTTTCATTTTTGTAAAACAACATACTTAATTAATCCTAATTGCAAAATTAATTCCTAATTGCAAATGCAACATATTTTTGTATATTTTTTATTAATTTTAACAAATAAACATGCACAGACAAATGCAAACAATAAAAGAAAAATACCACAAAAATCCACAAAATTGCAAACAACACAAAATTATTTTATTTTGAAATTTTTATGGGAATAATTCATATAGGCAAAAATCACGTGCTCACAAGGATAAAATAAAATACCTTTATGACAAATATATTCGGGGCAAGGAGTTCAAGGTGGGAGATTTGGTGCTCTTATTCAATTCTCGGCTAAGGTTATTCCCGAAAAAGCTAAAGTTAAAGTGGAGCGGACCATTTGAAGTAGTGTGTGTGACCCCGTTTGGTGCTCTTGATTTAAAGAACAAAAGTGGGGAAGTTTTTAGAGTGAATGGGCATAGGGTCAAGCACTATTTGGGAAAGTTTGATGATAGCCATGTGGTGGCTCTTGTTCATTTCAAATGATTGGATGGTAACATGCGTCCTGTCGCGAGGTTAAATCTGGCGCTTCTTAGGAGGCAACCCATGTGTTTTTCTTCTTGTTTTTATTTGATTTTTATTGTAGTGTAGGATTGATTTTTGGGCTAACTAGTTGTGAGATGTTGCAGGATAGTGTTGATGTAGTGCAAGACATAGTGGGAAAAAGTATTCAGGTCTCTGAAGTTGCCAGTGCGGCTGCACTACATTCTGTGCGGACCGCACTGGTGAAGGGTGAAATGTGACCTCTCTGAAGTTTTCCACTGCGGCCGCATTACATTTTGTGCGGTTTGCGGTGGACCACTACGGCCGCAGTCTATTTTGTGCGGACCAGAGTGTGTTTCCTCCTCAGACTTGGAAATTGTCGTGCAGTGCGGACCGCGGTCCATTTTCTGCGGTCCGCACTGGGGTAGGTAAGCTGGGCTTGAGAACTTTTTCTATAAATAGCACCTGAGGCCCAACATTTACACTATTCACACGGTTGAATCTCAGAAGCCTTAAAGTAATGTTCATCAACCCCTTTTCGCTCGTAATTAAATGATTGGAACAAGTTTTTCTCATTTCATCTCACATCTGGTAAATCCACTTCTTTTTAATTACTTTAATCTTGTTATTTTCTTTTCCTTTTTGTTTTACTTGGCTTTTATTTCTCTCTTTCCCGTATTTTCTTCAATTGATTAGGTTAGGGTAATTATTCACTTGATTAGAGTAGGCTTAATTAGCTAAATACTCTAGGCAAATATGTAGGGACATGACTTAAGTGTTAAATTAAGCTTAAAATCAAAATTCATGAAACCCTAACGTAGTGCCACAGTTGGGCACTCAATGCGGACCGCAGTCGATTCTGTGTAGTCCGCGGTGCCCTTGTGTGGTCCGCAGTACCATTTTGTGCCGACCGCATGAATGCTAGTCTTCAGAAGTTTGGGGACTGCAGCCGCACTACATTTTGTGCGGTCCGCATTAGTCCTAATGCGGCCGCACTACATTTTGTGCGGTCTGCGAAGCAATTGTTCGGAGAGTGGGTAGTCTGAACCCCACCTCTGTGCGGACCGCAGTTGATTTTGTGCGGTCCATGTTGACCCCTGTGTGGCCGCACACCATTTTGTGCGATCCGTACTGGGTGGCTTCTGAAAACTGTCTGCAATTTTTCGTGTATTCTGCAACTCTTTCTGCAACACTCCTTTTAACTGCTTCTATTGATACTAACAAGCATATTGAATGTGTTTGTAGACAATAGTGGACAAACGAGGTAAAGGCACTAAACAACCGGGCAGAGGAGAATCCTCCCGGGGAGGGAGGCAGAAAATGATAAAACTAACTCTTCAAGCCCGGCAAAGTATTAAAAAGACAAGAAAGTTGATAAAAGCTGCTGATAGAGCTACTTCCCAATCCTCGGGGAGTGAGTATGAGACCTCACGGGAGATTTCTTTAGACTCCGTGCCAGAGTACATGGAAGACTGGACGGAGAGGTTCAGGCTAACAGACACTCCTCCACCTCCCCCACTGCCCAAGCATCAGTGAATGTATCTTTTGGGTCATCTGAAGGCTCAGCTAAAGGTAGTGGGGAATACTCCACCTCTCCTACAGCTTCATTATCTAGAGAGGGTGCAGTAGGAGGCGATGAGGAAGTAGAAGGAGAAGTAAGAGAAGGAGGTGAACCTCAGGTTGGTGGGATTGCTAAAACTACAAACCTGGAGATGTGGCAAGACCAGTTCGTGAGTGAGGTAGCATATCATAAATTTCGGGAATGGTGGCTGCTGAGGAAGTTTAACCCAGAAAGAAGTTTTGTGGATAGAGACTTGCTACCTCACAACCCAAATGTGAGGAGGCAGTTTAGGGAGAGAATTGAATAGGATAATTTTTTGGGTGACTGTGTAGATGCCAATGAGCACTTGGTCAAGGAATTCTTTGCCAATGTTTCCCACATCAAAAAGGGTACAAAGGTGACCAAGGTGCGAAACATGAAGGTGTTGTTTGACGGGAAGACAATCAAAGACTACATTGGCTTTAATGAGGAGGATGAGACATTGTACATGGAAAATATGGAAATGGGCAAGGAGGTCCGTCCCTGGTTGGCACAGTATCTGGCAATCCCAGGTACCACCCCGATTGGTTGACTATGAGCGTCAAGATTCTGAGACGTATTTTGAACTTCAAGGCAAAAGGGTGGGAAACATTTGTATACAGCAGACTGGACCCGACTACTCATGACAACGCCCTCCCTCTTCATCGGGCAGTGTTGATGTCCTCGATCATGGCGGGGTACCCGATAAATGTGGGTAATGTGGTATCTAGGATAATCTCAATTGTGGGCAATGAGCATGATAGAAACTACCCTTTCCCCATCTTTATGACTATGTACTCTCGGGACCTCAAGGTTGAAAAGAGGCCGTTCGACATAACGGTCAAAGAAAAGGCCCCATTCTCTTGGTACAACATGCAGGGGGATGACAACCCAAAGAGCAAGAACTTTAAGGGTTCAGTTATACTGCTCCAACTGGCCAGTCTAAAGAGCTAGTTGTGGTAGTGGTCCCTGCTCAGCCTGCCTCCACCTCCATTGATATCCCTCCTGGCCCATCTACCTCAGTGGACCCAGAGATTCCATCTTCTCGTGCATATCCAATAACTGCTCACCGACTAATCCAGGCTCTTCTTAGTATCAACAACTAGATGCAGACAACGTCATCCAAGTTGTCCATCTTGACTACCACAGTTGAGGCTCAGTCGGCCCCTCCACCTCTAAAGGTTCCATAGTCCATAGAGGATGCTCTTAAAGAGATTCTAGACAACCAAAAGAAAATCCTCGACAACCAGAAGGTGCTCAGTATTGTTGTTGATTCACATAGCAAGGCTCTCAAGGAGCTTGCTAAGGAGTACAAGAAGTTGAGGAAGACACGGGCCTCTAAGGAGTCCGTGAAGGAGTTGAGAGTTGATGTTGACAGACTGAAGGCAGATCAGCAACCTTTGGACTTACTACTTTAGGACCCTGCACCTGCAGTTCATCCTCAGTCAGAGCACTCTCAGAGGCCTCCCAAGAGGAGGCGGATGATTCCCAGAGCAGATGATGTAGTCATCCAGTTGGCCGACCCACCTGAGGCTTCCGCCAGTTAGCCACAGGATGTACCTCAGGAGCCTTTCCAGGTCCAGGCCCAAGTCCCAGCAGCAGAGCAGTAGCTCACAGGGAACCAGTTTGAGGTTCCCGAGCACAGTGTGGACCCAGGGGACACTCGGGAGCCCATGCGGACAGACAGGCCATAGGGAGTCTCTATATCCTTTTCCCTTATCATTTTGGTGCTTTATTTTGTTTAGTTGGCATTGGGGATAATGACAGCTTTCATTTGAGTGGGTAGGTCCTACATTTGGACTCATTCGGATGATTGTATATATTTGATACTTTTTATGCTTTCTTTATTTTTCATCTTTGGTTTATATATATTTTTAACATTTCGCTACATTTGTCACACTTTTTTAGTTCACTTTGGGTATGTATATAAAGTTATGTTACATTGTATATATTCATCCCATCTATTATATATTCGACAAATCCCCTTTTGTATATATTCATTTTACTTTTCGCAATTTTTCATTCTTAGCTTCTTATTTATATTCATAGCTTCTTGTTTTGAACGTTTGCAATAAGCCTTTGGTTTTCTTAATGCCACGGTTCTTTCCAAAGATGGAGTTTGTGTGAACCGGGTGGCTCTTCCCAATGATAGATGGCGTGACAACCTTCTTAAGGGTTTGAGTCTGTTTTTCTTTTCTTTTCGGCTTTTTAGAAATTAGTGGTTGAGGGTGCCTCAAGCAAAGCTTCACTTGGGCCTAGCACATTTGCCTTTGATCTCATGGTCAAAAATAAATTGTTGTGTTTAGGATGGTGAATGCCGTGACCTTGAGACTCTTGTGGCTGCCGATAATCATCAAGTGATTTTTCGGGACCATTGTGTTCTCAAATCTTATCTAAGGTCGTTGTGGGATCCCGACTCTATGTCTTTAATGATCCTATAGCGTGTGTGGTGAGAAATTACATTGCTACTCCAAGTCCCGAGCTATTGGTCTAGAATTTGCCCTGAATATTTCTTAAGGCAAAATCACAAGTGAATTTTGACTTGAGACATGATTATAGGCTTTCCTTGGTCCAAATGATAGTTGAAAACATCCATAACATACCAATGATAAGATCCCTAGTCAACCCTTTTGATCCGTAGACCCTTTTCCTTCAAGAACCATGCTACAAGCTTATACCGGTTCTAAAAGATACTCTCTCTTGGCACCCGATCTTTCCTTCAGCACATGGCAAAAGTATAATTTTGGGGGAGGGACGAGGATTGCAACAAAGTGGTAAAAAGGCAAAAAAAATGAAGAAAAGGAAAGGCAATGAAAAAGAAACAAAAGCAAAAAGACAAAAAGAATATTCAATGTGAAAAAAAATAAAAACGGATTCAAGAAAAGCAAAGAATAAAAGGTGTGGAAAGTTTAAAAAGGAGAAAAGGTTTGAAATTCATAAGAAAGAGTGACAATGTGTCTCTCTAACCCCTTAGAAAGAAGTGAAATGACTCAAAGAGTCAAGTGAATGTGTGCCAAACGAATCAAAAGAAGTGCTTAAAGGAAGATGGAACCTACTTAGACCAAAACATTTCCTACCCTGAACTAAAAGCCTTCACAATGTCTCCACAAAAGCCCTATATGATCTTGAGTTGAATGAAGCTTACATTAGTGGATACTTACATAAGGGGCAAGCATATGGTACCTAGAGCCGGACTTGTGACTTTTTCTTGAGAGAGATGAGTGAACTTCCATTGACCTCGTTCTGAGTGCAATAATCCTAAAGGTGAGGTTTGCTTAGGGAGAGTTAATGATGTGTGAGTTTGGGTTCCACAATGACTAAAGTAATAGAAAGAGTCTTTTGATGTGTTGATTCAACTCTTGATGCTCTTGTGTCACACTTGATCCATGGTGTTTTAAAAGAGTAAATGTTGTTAATGATTCATGTGTATTGAGGGCAATTGTTAGTCCCAATTGAGGCTAGTTGAGGTTACTTTAGGATAGCTAAATTTTCTTAAATTTTCCCTTGAGGAGTGGGTCTTATTTTGTTTGCTTGAGGACAAGCAAAAGCTTAAGTTTGGGGGAGTTGATAACTAGTGATTTTGATACATATTGTACTCCTTCTTGCTTATGTTTTGATTAGAAATTTGTACAAAATAGTCCCAAAAGGCTTATAAGTTATGCATGATTGCAGGTTTGATCAACGAAGTGACAAGATGTCAAAGATCATCTCAAAAGGAGTGAAACTTGCACAAGTACCAAGACAAGACAAAGCTCAGGCAAAACAGTCCTTATGTGGCCGCACACCATTCTGTGCGGTCCGCACAAGAAGATTCAGAGAGGTTGATTTCCAGGCAAAGAGGCAGTGCAGCCGCACTAGGTTTTGTGCGGTCCGCACTGATATGCGGTCCGCAGAGCCAAGAATCAGAGAAGTGACAAGTTGGAGTTTTCAAGATAATGCGTTCCGGCGCTCCATTTTATGTGAACCGCACTAGAAGCCTCCGCGGCCGCACTCCATTCTCTGTGGTCCGCAGTGCCTGAGTTCATAGAGATGGGATTTCAAGTTCAGAGTCCTAGTGCGGCCGCACACCATTTTGTGCGGTCTGCACTAACCCCGTATGGGTATTTTTTGTCCAGAATTGTCAGCTTAGTATAAATAGCTTCTTTTCCATTTTAGGTCAAGCAGATAGATTTAGCTGGTAGTTGCGCTCGTGACTTTAGTTTTCTTAGCTATTTTGGGCAATTTTATCTTCATTTTAACATTGAATCTTCTAATTTATCTTAGCAATTAATTAATATGAGTTGCTTTTCATCTATTTCTATGTTTATCTCTCTAAATATGAGTATCTAGACCCATAAGCTAGGATTGTGGCTCAACCCTAGTGTCACACCTCCTTTTTTACGAGTTTAATACACCCCGCGAAGGGCGTAAAGGAGTTTTTCCAA
>MU681926.1:22508-72424 GCA_026770625.1 Nicotiana glauca | reverse complement strand
TTAGGTTTACAAAGAGTTTTGTAAATGCTGTTTTGGCTCAGTGATTTAAGTGGATGTTTGGGAAAATCCTACTGAGTAGTAGGTCGTGGTTTTTTCACCTTTTGAGCTAGGTGTTTTCCACGTAAAAATCTCCGTGTTCTCTATTTTCTGTATTTATTATTTCGCAAACAGTAGTAGTTGGAACACCTAGAAGAACCAGGTTCTTATATAGTTCAATTAAGCAAAAAAATTTGGTACCACACAAATTACCCTCCCTCTTGTGTAGTATTGACGCTTAAAACATCAGCGGTGATGTCCAGCCATACGCTCGGCCACAACAACAGTTTAACCAAAACCAAGCTCCACTTCCTAGAAATAACCCTCCTCACCAAGCTCCATATAATCCTCGACCCCCACAAAATTATTTCCCTTATAATGCTCGTGCCCGGGAGCCACCCAGAAGAAACAACTTCATGCCTATTGATGAGTCATACTCTAGCCTTTTCCCTAAACTGGTCCAAATAGGTTTGTTGAAACCCGTACCCCAAACCAAGCAAAACCCAGAGTCGCTCTCTTACCGACATGATGCTCGATGTGCTTACCATTTAGAAGAGGAAGGGTATGACACTAAAGACTGCTAGATTCTTAAAAGGGCGGTCGAAAATTTAATAGAGCAAAAACGGATCGTGCTGAAAGATGAAGAGATCCCTAATGTGACCAATAACACATTGTCGGCTCACAACAACGGGCCACTTATTGGGATGATTTGTGAAGATAAAGAGTTTGAACCAGCCATGAAATCCATCATTGCCATTGCTAATGTTAAAAAGAAGCCAAATGCGGTTGCAAAGCAAGACAAGGAGGAGAAGAAGAGTAAATCCACCCCTCAAAATGCAAAAAAGATAGTGGAAGCCAAAATAGGGGCAGTACCCCCTAAAGATTCCATTTTTCATGTTTCCCGGGCCTCCATAAAAGAACAATTCGCATTGAGTCCTCCAAAAAGGTTCGAGCTGAACAAGGGACCTAAGATGTATGTACCGAGAGGGACTTATGTAGCACGTGGGCCTGTAATTTCACCAAGGCTCAATGAGCCTGTGGTTATCGGTCGCGCACCACAGAAGCCCATAAAGGACCCTACTGCTGTCCCATGGAATTACAACAAAGCGATAGTGACGTACAAGGGGAAGCAAATGAAACTAACCGAGCTGAGAAATACCACAACTTGGAGGATTCGAACAAATAAAAAAGAAGCATTTCCCACACAAAAAGCCTGTTAGTGCTGAAGAGGCCGAGGAATTCTTCCGGAAATTAAAAACTATGGACTACAAGGTAATTGACCAACTCCGAAAGTCTCCCTCTCAAGTCTCGCTCTTGTCTCTACTGATAAGCTCGACTGAGCATCAGAAAGTTTTGATAAAGATCCTCAATGAAGCTTATGTTCCAATTGAAACCACTGTTGAACAACTAGAAAGGATGGCGGAAAGATTCTCCGAAGTCAACCAGATTTCATTTAGCAAGAATGACTTACCCCTGGAAGGGGCTACCCACAACAAAGACCTTCATTTGACAGTTAAGTATGAGGGGTACTATGTGAAAAGAGTCATGCTGGATGGTGAATCTGGAGTTGACATCTACCCTCTCTCAACTTTGCAAAGAATGGAGATTGGGACTGAGAGAATTGGGAATAACAATGTTTTTATGCGTGCCTTTGATGGCATCAAGAGAGACACAATAGGGGAGATCGATTTGATCTTGACTATCGTTCCTATGGATTTCTATTTGACATTTCAGGTCCTGGACATGGACACCTCTTATAATTTTCTCTTAGGAAGGTCTTGGATCCATGATGCAGGGACCGTACCTTCTACTCTCCACCAAATGGTGAAATTTGAACATGAAGATCAGGAGATTGTGGTCCATGGAGAGGACGAGCAATCTATTTGTAGGGACCCGTCAGTCCCATGTCTCGAGGCTAGGGAAGGTAGCAAGCACATAGTCTATCAGGATTTTGAGGTTGTGGTCACAGATCAATGTGAAGAAGGAAGCCTGTGTCCTCAACCATTTCCCTCAAATTCCTCAATTATGGCCGCAAATGAAATGATCGGGCATGGCTATAAACCTGCGAGGGGGCTCAGGGCATCATTGCAAGGTATCACATAACCTATCACTTTGGCTGCCATCGAGAAGTTCTTTGGTATGGGTTTTCATGCCACACCAGCGATGTGACATGGAAAAATGAACGAAAGAGCAATGGTTGGGTCTTGCCTCAGCCAATCCCGTATCTTTTCAAAAAATTCGCCAAGCCCAGTACATAGAAGAGGATGATGAGGCCTTCACGGCCGAGGAAATTAAAGACATATATGGAGCGATGAGGCAGATGTTGTATGAAACTCACATGGTCCAGCCGGAAGAAGGCTCGAGCACCGCTAGGGTGCAATATGTGGGGCCCAATGCCAAGCTTCAAAATTGGAAGGCTACTCTATTCCCAGTCAGGTGGGAATCCCGGTAGTCCAATCTTGCCACCTTTTCTACATTCTAAGTTATTCCAGGGTATAACTCGAATGTTTCTTTTAGTTTATTGTCTTTAAAATTCCAATGTAAACCCTTCTATCTTCAATGAAATGAAATCAATATTTCATCGTCTATGAATCTCTTTCTTTATTCTTTCCGATTTTGTTACTTTTCTTATTCCTTCTTTCAATTCTAATAATGCAGACTTAAATAACATGACATGCTTGTGGACTTCATGCCCATATCCTAACACGTTTTCTAATTGTAAAATAATGAATCAAGAACCAGAATACGATGAAGATGAGGCTTTTAGGGACATAAATCGAGAATTGGAATAATTTGAGAATAAGCCTAAGCCAAACTTAAATGAAACTGAGCAAGTTAATTTGGGTAGTTCAGAAGAGGTCTAAGAAACCATGACAATCATTCACACGGATGAAAGAACTAGGGATGCACTGATCCAACTTTTGTTCGAATTCAAAGATGTGTTTGTTTGGTCCTACGATGATATTCAAGGATTAAATGTTGATTTAGTGGTACACAAATTGCCAACTTACCCCGATCATCCTATTATCCAGCAAAAACAGAGAAAGTTCAAAACTGACATCAGTGACAAAATCAAAGAAGAGGTCACCAAACAGTTAAAAACAGGTGTGATCCGAGTGGTCCGATACACCACATGGTTGGCTAATGTGGTCCTAGTGCCAAAGAAAGATGGGAAAACCTGAGTGTGTGTTGACTATCGGGATCTGAAAAAAGCAAGTCCCAAGGACAACTTCCCTTTGCCAAACATCGACGTCCTCATTGACAACTGTTCCAAACATGAGATACAGTCTTTCGTGGACTGTTATGCTGGATATCATCAGGTCCTGATGGATGAAGAAGATGCAGAAAAGATAGCCTTCACCACAACCGGGGGCACCTATTGTTACAAGGTCATGCCTTTTGGTTTGAAGAACGCTGAGGCAACATACATGAGAGCTATGATTTCCATCTTTCATGACATGATGCACCAAGAAATCGAGGTGTATGTGGACGATGTGATCATTAAATCCAGAACGCAAGACGACCATGTTCAGGATCTGAGAAAGTTCTTTGAGTGTCTGTGTAAGTATGATTTGAAGTTAAATCCAGCTAAATGTGCATTTGGAGTTTCGTCTGGGAAACTCTTGGGATTTATAGTTAGTCGGAGGGGAATCGAGCTAGATCCAACAAAGATAAAATCTATTCGGGATTTGCCTCCTCCGAGAACCAAGAAAGAGGTTATGAGTCTGTTGGGAAGGTTGAATTACATCAGCTAGTTCATTGCTCAGTTGACTTCCACACGTGAGCCCATATTCAAGCTGTTGAAGAAAGATGCAGCGATTAAATTGAAAGATGAGTGTCAAGAAGCCTTCGACAATGTATTTGACAGTCTTGGAGAATTCCTTCGGATGTGTTCTTGGGCAACATGATGTGACCGGGAAGAAAGAACATGCAATATACTTTTTGATCAAGAAGTTCACTAGTTATGAAGCCAAATACACTTTGTTCGAAAGGACTTGCTGTGCCCTAACTTGGGTTGCTCAGAAGCTTAGATATTACCTATTGGCCTACACCACCTATCTCATCACCAGGTTGGATCCTTTAAAGTACATATTCCAGAAGCCGATGTCCACAGGGAGGTTGGCAAAGTGGCAAATCCTGCTCACCGAGTTTGACATAGTCTATGTCACCGGCAGGACAATGAAAGCTCGAGCTCTAGCGGATCACCTAGCTGAAAACCCTGCTGATTATGAATATCAGCCTTTGAGTACTTACTTTCCAGATGATAAAGTAAATTCAATTGAGGTAATTTTAGAAGACACCAATGCTTGGAAAATGTTCTTCAATGGAGCTGTGAATGCAAAAGGTGTCGGGGTTGAGGCAATCTTGATCTCACCCACTCATCAGCATTATCCGGCCTCAACTCGACTTCAGTTTTTCTGCACAAACAACACTGCCGAGTACGAATCTTGCATTATGGGTATGACATGGCAATCGACCAAGATGTGGAAGAATTGTTAATCATCAGAGATTCTGACTTGATTATTTGAAAAGCTCAGGGAGAATGGGAAACTCGAGATGTCAAGCTTATTCCATACAGGCAATATGTGGAAGATCTTAGCAAGAGGTTCAAGTCAGCTGAGTTTAGGTACATTCCTCGGTTTCAAAATGAGTTAGCCGATGCACTCGTTACTTTGGTCTCGATGTTTCCATATCCAGGTAATGTCCACATTGACCCATTGGAAATCCAAATCAGAGAAAGGCATGGTTATTGTAATACGGTTGGGGTGGAACCAAATGTCCAGCCATGGTATCATGATATCAAGAGGTTTTTGAAAACAAAGGAATATCTCGAACAAGCCAGTGAAGACCAAAAGAGAACCATTAGAAGGCTTGCAAGTGCCTTCTTCTTGAGCGGAGAAGTCTTGTACAAAAGGACTCCAGATCTGAACCTTTTAAGATCTGTTGATGCCCAAGAGGCTGGAAGAATCATGAATGAAGTACACATAGGAGTGTGTGGACCTCATATGAATGGATACATCCTGGCAAAGAAAATCATTCGAGCAGGTTATTACTGGATCACTATGGAAAAGGATTGCTTCAGTTTCATCCGAAAGTGTCATCAGTGTTAGGTTCACGGTGACCTGATTCATACACCACCCTCAGAACTGCATCCTATGTCGGCACCGTGGCCGTTCCTTGCTTAGGGTATGGATGTCATTGGGACAATCGAGCCAAAAGCTTCAAATGGGCATAGATTCATATTGGTTGCTAATGACTACTTCACGAAATGGGTCAAAGCAGTCACTCTCAAAGCCGTCACTAAGAAAGCATTGGTAGACTTTGTGCACTCCAACATCATCTGCCGTTTTGGTATCCCTACAATTATCATTACGGACAATGCTGCAAACTTGAATAGTCACTTGATGAGGGAGATATGTGAAGAATTTAAGATCACGCATCGGAATTCTACCCCTTATCGGCCCAAAGCTAATGGTGTTGTTGAAGCAGCAAACAAGAACATCAAGAAGATTCAAAGTTCGAGATAATGGCATGAAAAATTGCCATTTGCATTGTTGGGATATCGCACAACTGTGCGCACATTAGTCGGAGCAACACCCTATATATTAGTTTATGGCACTGAAGCCATAATATCTGCAGAAGTTGAAATTCCATCTCTCCGAATCATCGTTGAAGCTGAAATTAAGGATAGTGAGTGGGTCAATACCCATCTAGAACAGTTAACCTGATTGATGAAAAATGGATGATCGCAGTTTGCCACGGGCACTTATATCAATAACGAATGGCCCGTGCCTACAATAAAAAAAGTGCAGCCTAGGAACTTTGAAGTGGGGCAATTCATTTTGAGATGTATTCTTCCTCATGACAAGGAAGCAAAAGGAAAGTTCGCTCCAAACTGAAAAGGTCCATACATTATAAGAAAATTATTGCCGAAATGGGCATTGTACTTGGGAGACATTGAAGGAAATGATCCTGAAACAGCTTTCAATGCAGACGCGGTCAAAAGGTATTATGTTTAACCCTTATGCGGCACCGATATTATCCGATTGGGATGATGAAGGCTTTTATTCTCGCTATCCTATACACTTCAACCCTTTGCTAACCCTTTGAGCCGGTTACCTTTCTTTGATTACCCTCTTTGGAACCCAAAAACATTTGTAAAAAAAAATCAATCAAAAAAAAAGTTTCCCTGAACTACGTTCGACTTGATTCTGAAAGGATACGTAGGCAGCCTCTCTAGGGTTCAGTCACACCAAAATAAAAATCCAAATTTCCCCAAAAGTGAAACTGAGGTAGATGTTATAATTATTCGAACCCTTTGGACTGATCTATGCATTAAAAAGTCAGGGAATAATATTTTCCAGAAGTGCAATTTTGCAGTCCAGAATGCGGTTGCATAATATCTATGCGGACCGCATAGTCTCCACAAAGTGAAGCAGTGTGTGGGTCAATTTTAAGGTCAACTATACGGCCGATTATGCGATCACATACTTAATATACGGGCTGCATAGTCATCGCATAATTCCTTTGGGATTTTGTAAGGGCCAGTTATGCGGTGTATTATGCGACCGCAGAACAGGTATACGGACCACATTCCTATCTCATACCCAGACAGATTGTTTAGTTTTTGGGGAGCATTTTTGCGGTCAATTCTATGGGCCGCATGTTCATACGCGATCGCAGATCTGAGTTGGGGCTCCTATTTTATGACTTTTAAACTCGACTCCATCTTATTAAAAACACCCCATCCGATCTTCTCTATATTATTTTACTAAAAATAGGGTGAGAAAAGGAGTTCTAGAGAGAGAGAGAATGACCTTCATCTAATCCCCACACAACTCTTACCCCAAAATCTTGAAGATTATTAAGAGAGTTGCTAGGTCTTCACCCTAAAAAGGTAAGAACTTGTTCCATAATCTGTAATTCTGAAATTTCTATTTATAATAAGTGATTAACAATTGAGTTCTTGGGTAAAAAGGGGCAAATACCTTTGCATGCATAAGAGATATTGGGGTATGGGGAGGATGAGAACCAAAGTGACAACAACTGGAGTATAACATTGAAGAAATCTATTTCAAAAAGGGACCTAAGATCACAATGCACCTTTAGTGCTTGATAATATGCTCAAATGAGCTAGAATCTTAATCTCGTCTCTAACTCTTGGTTCAATTTGTAATTCTTATACAATAGATTGAAGTGCTAAGAGTCCCGAAATTTTGTACGAATTAAGGAAAGCTTTATTGAGGTATGTATGGCTAAAACCCTGTCTTTTAAAAATTGAGCTTCATCGGTGTTTGTGTGAATATGGTAAGATTAAAGTTGAATCGTTGCATTGATTGTTATTTTACATGAATTGGTGTTTTAACCTTATATGCATGAAAACTGTGTCTCAACATGATCAACGTGTTATTTTGATAACTTGAAAGGGGCAAAAGATATGAATTATGTATTGAAATGCTTAGACCTTAAACTTAGATTAAAGTTGCACGGTTGTGCCATCTACGTGAAGTCTTATCTATGCTTGAAAATTTAAATTGCTCTTGTGTGCACCTACTGTCCTAAATGGCAAAGCTAATATTGAAATTGGAAAGATGTAAAATGCGGCCTAGCGCCAAGAATGATGTGATAAGTTGTGGCCCCAAGTGCCTATGAAATGATATATGCGAAACGAAATGATTGATGAGAAGGGAACAAGGCCTTGGTAAGGCAGCCTAGCCGATCGGGCTGAAATTGAACTCCGCTCAAGATAGAGGTGGTATTGTGAATGAATTCCGAAAAAATTGGAAAGATGAGATTGTGATTGAAGTATATGTCTCAAATGAGGCAACCTAGTCGATCTGGTCGAGATCGAACTCCGCTCAAGATAGCGGTGGTATTGTGAACAAATGATGAATAGTGTGAAATGCCCAAAACTAAAAGCTATGGAAAAATAATGTGAAAGTTGTACGATTCTTTTGTTTGATAATGTGGTGATCGTTTGAAGTTTTGAGTTATACTTGTGAATTCATATTCTTGTATAGTTCTTTCTAACTAGATGGTGTTTAAATATACATAATAGTACTATTCCATGGTACTAACGTCCCTTTTGCCGGGGGCGCTATATTTTTAAATGAATGTAGGTGGCTCTATAGCGGACAATGTCGATCGCGTGTAGCAGAGTGTCCTCCTCTCGAAGACTTGGTGAGCCCTTTTTTCCTTCAAGGGGTTATGTTGTACATATTTTGTTGTAGACTTCCACTTTTGAGGTATGGCTGGGGCCTTATTGCCGGCATTGTCATAATTCGTCTTTTGTGTCCATAGAGGCTCCGTAGACGTTGTGTGGGTTATGTATGGGTGTTGCATAGGTTAATGATCTGTGTTATAACTCTATTCTCTAGTTCATCTAAGCAATGACTTTATAAAATCTTGGAAACTTAACCATGATTTAAGATTTGTGATATAAAAATGTACTAATAATGTTGAATGCTCTAGTTTGCTATTGTCTAATTAATCGAAAGCCGGATTCCTTAATCATATTGAGTTGGGCAGAAAGTGTCAATAAGGCTTGATCAGTTGGGTTCATTCGATTGAGCACTGGTCGCGCCTTCCGAGGTTGGGGCATGACAAATTGTTCCACAGTTATAGTTCAATCCAAACTCTTTTACCCCAAACACTATTCAAGTCCTTCCGATCAATCGGTGAGAATATTCAAGGATCGGAGAATGCAACTACTTGGATCCGATGCAATCAAAATAAGAGAAGTAAAATGATAGAATCTTGTTGGTGAAAACCCAGAGGGGCACCGTAAGGGGATAATGAGCAGAGAAACTGAAAATGAGAGAGTCTTGTTGGTGAAAACTCGCAAAGAGCACTATAAGGCGACAATGAGAAGAGAAATGAGAGAGGTCAATTGGAGAAAACTCGCAATGGGCGCCATTGATCAAAAAAGGAATTCCTTACAACCATTGGCACTGATAAGTCTTGGAAAGACTTCTCGGTTTTAAGACACGAGTTATGATGGGTTTATGAGAGATGGGATGGTTGCGCAGATCGGGTATCCAGTCCAAGAAGCATGTCATGTCTATTGAAGTCTGCATGCACTCCGGATAAGTCCTTCTTTCTTTCCCCGAAAGGGACACTTCTTGTTAAATTCATTATCCTGTCGTTTGTTTACTTTTATTTGAATCCCTTTCGGTTAAATCCTTCTCCGAAACTAATACAAAGAAAAGATGGCAAGATTAGTTTTACATGGTTTTGTTTACCAAAAGCCAAATTCAAGGAAAAGCACCCAGCCTCAGCAGGTGCATCAAGTCGATCTCAACTGGCCATGATGGCCGATGCTTCAGAGCTAAGTTTATTGAAAAGGAAAGAAATCCTAAGTCAAGTGCCCATAAAGGCAAAATAAGATGAAACGGCCAAAGCCCCACACGGGTGAACCATCGTATGAAATTTTCCAGAGTTAAAATCCCTGGGTTTTAGAAGAAAGATCCATCTCCAGAAAGCCAGCGAGTAGTAGAGGTTTTCATCAAAAGAGTTGGGACGATATCAAAACAATCAAGGATGAAAAAACAACCACCGTATCAAACTAACAATTGTTCTTTGTTTGAAAATAGGAAACATGTGTAATTCCAAGCAACTTTGCAAGAAGCAGGTGCAACAAAAAGAAACTGCGCAAGGGCTAGAAATAGCTTTGAAACAACAATCCAAAAAAGGAAAGTCCCTTCCAAAATTCTTTCCCTCATTCACTCATTCCCTGAAATAGATAATTTTAAAAAAATGAGAAGAAGAAGAAGAGAAGAAAAATTCAAAATCATGGTAGCCTGGAGTCCCCAATCTCTAGCTACGTTTTTTCAAACATAGGGTCCCCACTCCCTAGTTGAATTTATTTTAGACATAGGGTCTCCACTCCTTAGTTATTTTTTCAACATAGGGTCTCCACTCCCTAGTTGAAGTTATTTTAGACATAGGTCTCCACTCCCTAGCCGCTTTTCCAACATAGGGTCTCCACTCCTTATTTGAACTTACTTTAGACATAGGGTCTCCACTCCCTAGTCACTTTTCCAACATAGGGTCTTTACTCCCTAGTTGAAGTTATTTTAGACATAGGGTCTCCACTCCCTAGTTGCTTTTCCAACATAGGGTCTCCACTCCCTAGTTGAACTTACTTTAGACATAGGGTCTCCACTCCCTAGTCACTTTTACAACATAGGGTCTCCACTCCCTAATTGAACTTACTTTAGACATAGGGTCTCCACTCCCTAGTCACTTGTCAAACATAGGGTCTCCACTCCTTAGTTGAAGTTATTTTAGCCATAGGGTCTCCACTCCCTAGTCACTTTTCCAACATGGGGTCTCCACTCACTAGTTGAACTTATTTTAGACATAGGGTCTCCACTCCCTAGTCACTTTTCCAACATAGGGTCTCCACTCCCTAGTCACTTTTCCAACATAGGGTCTCCACTCCCTAGTTAAAGTTACTTTAGACATAGGGTCTCCACTCCCTAGTCACTTTTCCAACGTAGGGTCTCCACTCCCTAGTTGAAGTTATCTTAGACATAGGGTCTCCACTCCCTGGTTGACTTCATTATAGATATAGGGCCCCGCCTACTAATCTTTTTTTCCCAAGGACACACAATCCAACTTTTATTGCTTTTAGTAAAAAAGTAGTTTAGAATTTTGTTACAATAACTCACGAAAGTTTTCCTAGTAAAAAGTGGGGAAGAAAAATTTCATTCGTTTGTTTATTTTGGTATTTGAGCAGGTTTTACCTCGAGGCACAGGGTTAGAGACGACCAAAAGAATGAGTCTTAATCCAGAATAAATGAAAAAGAAGAAAAAGAAAAAGAAGTGAACTCAAAATACAGAAGCGAAAAAAAGATGTGGACTGCTCAAGATGCGAGTGAAGTCACAAGCTTTCCATGTCTCGCCTTGATCCGAAAAGCTGAAGAAGAATGAATCAACAGTTGCAGCTAACAAGCATCAAGATTCAGATCAGAGTCTGCAGGAAGAACTGGCCAAGACTCAGGATCAAGTTTTATAAGGTTTATAGATAGGAATCTTGTAACTCGTAGTTGATAGGCTTAGCTAGTTTAGTTTTTCATCTTTTATTTCGATGTAATAAGGAGCTCAGCAAGCAGAAACAACAGCAACAACAGTGAAATCAAAGTTTCCCGGTAGTCCCTGCTACCAAACCTTCTAAAACTACACTGACCTGATTCCTTTATAGCCAAAGATATGTAGGCAACCTCTGAAGCAAGGTTCGGTCAGACTTTTTCAAAGATGCTTTTCATGGAGTTTCAAACGGGAAAAAATCGCTCGTAATTGATCATTTTATTTTTGTCCGAAAACCCTTTGTGTTTCCAAGCAAAGAGGGGTAGCTGTGAGTATGTGATTTTGTCCTATAAGAACTGCTCCTATAAGATCCCAACAAAATAGAAATTTTCAATTATTTGCCATTTTGTAGGATTTTATTAATTGTTTGTATTTTTGTGCACGTTTAATTTTTATTAAAACCATAAAAAAATATCCAAAAACATCATGCATTGCATTTAGGCTCCCCCCCCCTACATTTTTAGGATTGATTAATTAATCATTTGTTTTATTAAAAAATAAAAATAAAAAAGGCCCATTTTTACATTTTTACCTTTTAAATTTTAGATTATTGATTTTTCTCTTTTAATTTATGATCAAGTAATTTTATAATTATTGTAATAAGGTAATTAGTTTAATTTTTCAATTTAGATTAATTTATAATTTTTAAATTAAAGAAAAAAAAGAAAAACATAATCAAAAACAAAAAAAGAAAAGAAAAGGAAGATATGAATAAAAATTAGAAAAAGGGGTTTCTTAATTTCTAAATTTGAGGGCTAGCCAAAACTAGCCCAAAAAATAACCCAAATCCATTCCCAAACCCAGGCCCAAAATTCCCTTACCCGGTCCGCCCCTTTTACGTCAAAAATAACCCCGTTTTATTCCCTCTGAATCACGACCATTGGATCTTTATGATCCAACGGCTCCGAACTCAATCCCTATTAACTATATTACTGTCCGAACCCACCCCCTAACCCTAGAAACACTCCTCATTTTCACCATCTCTGTCTCTAACCCTAAACCGTAGCCGCCCTTAAATTCCTCGCCGTCTTTGCCGTGGTTCGCTGGCCGGAAATCACCTCACGGCAGCGGACCACTTCCAAACCTCCCCAAATCAACAACCTAAAACCTCCGTCATCTCCTCTTTCCACATCTCTAACTCGTTTCTTTCAAATCATCACCAAAAATCTCGAATTTCAAATCCGAGTTTCATGCCCAAAAACCCTAACTTTTCCAGATCAACCCAAAACTACACCATGCAACCTCCTCCTCTTCATTCTCTTCCCAATTATTCCTTTGGTCCCCCTCAAATCACCCTTAATTTTGTTGAATGTTAAATCTAAGATTCTGCAAAAAAACCTAGTTTTCCCTTTCTTCCTTTTCTCGGTCAATGCTGGAACATATGAACCTAAAATGCCCATTAGTCGACTGTTATTGAAAAAGAACAGTCGATTAATGGATGAAACAAGTTCATATTCTCCCCTTTTGAAGTTTGGACGGATCCTTAACTGCTCAAGTTTGGAAATAAGCTTAGGTAAATTTCCTTCTCTTTTTCTATTTTTTTGTCCTTTCTGCATGTTTTAATTGTTTTATTATGGCTGTATGATTTAGTTTGGCAATTTTAGGTTTTCTTCCCTTTTGTTTGTGGCTCTTTAATTTCGTTTAGTTGTTTTGTTTATTAGATTAATTAAAACGTGATGGAATCCCAGTATTTGAAGTTTATCTTTAATGGCATAGATTTTAGTTTAAATAGGATTCACTTTTAGGTTTTAAATGATTATGTTGTGCTTTGTCCTGTTTCTTAGCTTGTTTTAGTTTAATTTTCTAGTTCGTCTTTGCTGTTCTGTTCTAGTTTTGGATTGAATACAGAGTAGGTCCATTAAGTTAATTATTAGGTTTCATATGTATTGCCATATTTATTTCTTTATTTGCCTTATGTGTTTGTCCAAATTCAATTCTTGTTTAGGTATAATTAGGTAAACACTTCTATTTATTGATTGATTTAGTTTTAGGTTTAGATTGCAGCCTCATGTTTCTGTTAGGCATTTTAATTCGGATTTTTGATCATTTCTGGTTTTGTATTGTTTGCCTTAGTGTGTAAATCAATAGAAACTTGTAGGGACTTAATTGAACAAAAAGAACTTAGGACAAAGTTGAAATAGTGAGTAATTGGAAGGATAAAAATGGACTTTTACATAGGCTAATATCAGAATGTTCTAGTATTTTGGACAGCTGTCCCTATTTTAGCAAAAATATTGGTAATAGATACGTAAAAAAGGACAGATAGCGGTAAAAGATGCTATACTATCCTGATTTTCAGAATTTTTAGGTTAGAATATTCCTCTTTTGATGCCTTTTTGTACACTCTATAAAAGAAAATATTCCCTCACTCATATACAGATATTCAACATCATTTTACTGCACAAAAGTTCTCTCTTCTTCTCTAAAAAAAGATCAGATTTCAGAAACTCTAGAAAACTTCTTATTTCTGATTTTATACAAGCTGAAAAATATGGTTTGAAGTAGAGGGTCTTTCTTGGGTTCTTTAGCTGGAATTTCTTGTTTCAAAGTTGTTTGGTTTTGGTTTAAAATTCTTGTTTATTTGGGACTGCTGTTGTTGTGATGGTTGATGTTTGTTTCATACATTCAGCCATCTTCATTCTTGCCTTTCACTTGTTATTTGCTGGTTTGGTTGTTGCTTATAGGTATTTAATCTTAGCCTTCTCTATGTAATGATTAGCTGAAATGATGTAAAATTGGAGTCATAAATGACATTTTATGATAGCATTTAGTTTGCCTTGGTTGTAGTTGGTTGGTTTTGTTTATGTGTGTTTAAAGGTTTAAAATGGTTTAGCATATAATATAGTCAATACATGAATGCCTTTTTCTGGTTCATTTTGTAAAAGTAGCTTTGTTTCATAGCTAAACTTTAGATTATTAATATTAATTATTAAGTGTGTTGGTTATCTTTTTTTTTCCTTCTTTCTTCCATCTGATGATTTCCTCTTTACTCAAAATTATTTGTCTTCTTTCTTTGTATGCTTGGTTGTGGGTTGTTGCCTGCAGATTTGGTCACAAGTTGGCCAAATCAGCAGGTTCAAAGCTAGAAAGTGAGAATCAGGTTGCTTTAACAAGAGAAGACCAGGCCCTAATGGACAAATCATGTCCAAAAAGAGGCAGAATTTCTTCATGATATCAGTCAGGAAATTTGTAATAGTTTAGCCTCTAATATAGTTAGGTTATGTAATAATTCTTAACGTAAAGTGTTGATTTTGGAAGTTGTTTATTCTATTTTTTTTTGGGAAAACTGTAATAAATCAGGCCTTAGTGTCGATGAATTAGTAGCTTAATTATATATTTTGTTATGTTTTACAAAATAGTAATAGTGCTGGGCTTTCAGCCCACTCAGCAGAAGCAAAGGCTGCTTATTTGATGAAAAAGAGGGGTTGAATTTGTAGCTCAAATCACAGACTGATCTCAATACGAGTTGGGCCTAGTCCATAGGCCCAAATTTTGAATCAGTCTAGGAGCTTTTTATCATGAATCATTTTATTGATTAATTTTCAGCACTCAGCATGTATATGTCTTTCAGAATTTTAACGTGTTATAACCCTAATATATGTAGTGGTAAAAAGTTTCATAGTTCAAATTCATATTAATAGCAATGAAATAATTTCAAAGTTTATAATATGGTTGTTAGTGGTGTAATTTTAGGATGTGCATAATGGAAGTATTTTGTTCTTAATACTAAAGATCCGATCAAGGGCCTAGTCCTTGGCCCTTTCGAAATTCTAATGCTCTCTTTGTCCTCATTGACGGGCTTGACTTTGAGCTCAACTTTCCCTTATTCTCCTTTACACGACTTTTAAATAATATAGGCCTACTATTGGCCCAAATTTCCTTTAAATAAATAAGTGCCCAGTATATCAACCAAAACAGGCCTATAATCAAGGGATTTAGATTAACTCTAACTCAATTTAAAAATTTGAACCTCTTTAGGCTCCCTTTAGTTAAATATATTTCTTAAAATAACAAGTTGAGGTGTGCCATACCAAACAAAGCCCATAATTCATGGCCATCATAATTTAGATCATGAGCTAATATTCGTAGTTGCTATAGTTAAACACATTTCCTTTAAAAAGAAAAATGGTTGAGGTGTGCCATCCATAAATTAGATCATCCATGGCCCTCACAAATATTGTAATTTAGATATTAAAAATGAATCTTCCTAGTTGATTTAGGCGCGTTACATTAAATTATCATTGCTATGGGTACGGTTCTCCTGACGTAGTTGTGATTTGTAACTACTAAAATTCAGGTGTACATTTTATGTGATCCGACTTTAATTTTCAATAATTTTAAATAAAATGTGTCGCGAACCGCAAGTACATTTTATGTAGTGTGTTTTAAGATGTATTTTAAATAATATTAATTTTTCCTAAAAAATAGTAAAAGCAGTTAGAAAGTCATAAAAAGCTAAGTTCACAATGTGTAATAAATCAGATAATAGACCAATTATTAACAATTTAAGCAATCGTGCCAGAACTACGAAACCCGGGAATGCTTAACACCTCCCGGTTTAACAGAATTCCTTACTTAGAATTTCTGGTTTCACAGACTTTTAAATAGAGTCGATTTTTCTCGATTTGGGATTTTAAAATAAACCGGTGACTTGGGACACCAAATAAGCTATTCTAAGTGGCAACTATGATAAAAGTAAATAAAATAATCCCATTTCGAATAATGCCACTTTAATTGAAAAAACTCCCTTATATACCTTTGGGGGTGTAAAAAGGAGGCGTGACACCCACTGTATCAACGTGTATCAAGTTGGTAAACCCTGGCTCCAACATTAGTGCTTCATGGGATTCTTCCTTTATTTTTGTCTCAGTGAGACAGACTATGTTGGGATTGTTCCAGGAAAGGACTGCTCTGAGGTTCCTTCTAAAATCAGCTCAATTTGCTCCCCTACAGTTTCATAGTAGTATCTTCATTAAGGGTGTGTTTTTGTTATGATCTCTCTTGGTGATTCCTCGTGGGATTCATAGCAAGTGACAATTGTTGGTAGTTGTGGTCTCCTTGTAAGGGGCTTGCTCCCTCAGTGTCGGAACCATCACAATGGAATAATATAAGTGGTCAATGGGGTAGATCCTCATGTTGATGCCCATCTTCATTACTAGTGGAGGGACACCGATAAATATTTTCTTCAGAGTTTTGGGGCAGGGTAAGTGTTTGAGGCTCCATTATTGTGATATTCTGGAGAACTTAATTTAGGATTCTTGCTTGAAATAGACCTGTGCCTGCTGTCCTT
Organism: Nicotiana glauca; assembly: GCA_026770625.1. Classification (NCBI taxonomy): domain Eukaryota; kingdom Viridiplantae; phylum Streptophyta; class Magnoliopsida; order Solanales; family Solanaceae; genus Nicotiana; species Nicotiana glauca. The sequence goes on along the minus strand of MU681926.1, from coordinate 56,007 downwards.
GGGTGGTGATGGAGTTTCCAAGTGTTATAGCTCCTCCTGTAGGAACTGTGGCAAGATCGGTACAACATGTTCTTCCTCCTGTGGTTCTGGTGAAGCATGCTGGGGTGCCATAGTTGGAGATGAGCTCCATGAGTTGGGTGATAGGGGTGTATTCCATCGCGGAGGTTGGTCTGTTACTTGTTGTGTGGTTGTTGCTGCCTGTATTTCAAAGCTGATTGTTGAGTTCAGTGATATGATTTATTGGACTTGCAGTAGTTGGTGCGCATGCTGCATCCTCATGTTTGAGTGGAGTCCTTGGGAGACATAGTGTGATAGGGTGTCCGTGTTCTCCATTAGAAAAGTTACTTGTCGGACCACGTAGTCAAAGTTCCAGTGCCTTGGATGTTGTTATGGTGGTGCTTCCTCCTGTTGCTACGGTAGTGGAGCAAAGTTACTTGTTGGACCATGTAGTCAAAGTTCTAGTGCCTTGGATATTATTATGGTGGTGCTTCCTCCTGTTGATACGGTAGTGGAGTTTGGATTGCTTGATGGTAGTACTATTGGTAGTATAGGTGGAGGTTGTTTTTGTAGGCTAGAGAAAACTTGTAGGGGTTGTAGTATCCGTTCAAGGGGTACCTGTAACCTATCGGAGAAAATGGGGTTTGAAGGTAGAAAGTTTGAGTGACTGAGTGTATTTGAGTGTCCGTTATTCAGGGAAGATGTCGAGTTGGGAAGGGAGGTTGATGGTAGAGCGCATCGTTCCCCAGATTTCTTCTGCTTGGTTCCTCGTAGTTTCGGCGTGCATTGTTTCTTAGAGGTGATCGAGGCATTTTCTAGTTTTTGTATTTGAGAGTGTTCTGCGTTTGGTTGTGGAGCAGTTTGAATTGGAGTGTGGTTAATTTATTGATTGTGAGAAGAAGGGGCATAAGTAGGTATTGGTAGGGGTTCATCATATTGATGTGGGTTGATGGGATTCGACCCACTTACATGTAAGCAGTCTGAAACGAAATCGTTTAGGAATGGATTTAGTGTTGCGAGTACTTGCCATACATTTAATACACTGTCAATGGCGAGCATTTCTACCCTAGATAGGGGTGGGAGTACAATAGCTAATATCCAGGGTTTTATTTTGTCTGTGTATATATCACGATGGGATATATTTAAATGAGCTTCTTCAGTAATAGGATGTGGGCGTGACTGCCATTTTTGGGCTAAAATATTTATTGATACAATTGCTTCAGTGGGAGTTATTTTTTGGTCATTTATTTCAGGTGATTTAGTAATAGGGTAGGAGTTATTAGGAAGATATTTGGAGGAAAGGTTATTTTTTGATTGTAGGGGAGCAGTGGTGATTTGATTGTTTGGAGGGGTATAAGTGGGAGGGGGTAGACATTACCTGATTTGCTATTATCATAGGTTTTTTATAGGATATTGTCAGTTAGTGTATCTGATAGTATAGAGAAAGGGTTATGCGTGTGTAAAGAGGATGTAGAAGATTTTTTCTTTGTGTGTTTCCCACTGTGTGTGGATGTTTCATCACATGCCACATCATGTACGGACGTGTATACCTTTTCTACAAGTGTATTTTTGGCTCCTTTTATGGTTGAGTAGGCTCGACTTGGTGGTTGGAATTTGAGTGACATGGCTTGGTATTAGCGGAAGGATCCATGTGAGAATTGTGGGTACTGTGCATATTTTTTCAAGGCTTGGATACTGTAGATTTGATGTCTGCTCCAGTGCGGATGTGTATTCCTCCGTCAGTTTTGACCATAGATATTTCTTTTTTGATGATAGTAGTGGTTCGACTCCCTTCTTCCTTGCTCACTTTTTCCTTTTGAGCTTCCTTAATTTGAGTGCCCAGTCCTGCATCGGCCATAACTACTAGTACTGGGCTTTGGTTTTGAGTGTTTACCTGCTCTTTGCCTTTTCTCTTTGGGTATACCACTATTTTCCAAGGCCCTTGAGATGGTGCTTAGCCTGTACTTTCTTTATTTCTTGATGTGGTTGCCTGTGGTTGCGTCTTTGCTGTGCATTGATTGTGTTTATGCCCTAAGGATCCACATAGGGTGCATTGAGGGTTGGTATCCTCATAATGTATCTATTGGAGGTGGGTTCCCGATAACACTGATGTTGGTAATGTTTTGCCTATTGGGGCCAAGATGTGTAGTGTTCCTATCATGACCTGAAATCCCACCACAGGCGTCATGATGGCACTTAGTCTCTAAGACTTTATAATCCGATTAAAATAACAATTTAAGCCATTTTATAAACAACATTTAATACAAGTACCAAAATAAAGCAAAAATAAACATACAAGGCAATAGTCATAACAACCTCCTAAGACTGGTAATACTGAGTCATGAACTCTAGCTGAATACATGGAATGATCTCAAGGATCGGAATATAATACTGTTCAAATAATAGATGTCAGTACAATATAAGGAAATACTCCAAGAGACTGCGACGACCAAGCAACTCTACCTTGAATCTTTACGACCTATATGATAAATCTGCACAAGTCCGATATCTCCACCTTGGCTCTGCACAAAAATGTACAGAAGTGTAGTATGAGTATTGTCAGTACCTAGCATGTTCAAGACTAACCTCGGTAAAGTAGTGACGAGGTACAGTCAAGACACTCAATAGTCAAATAACCCGTGCAATATAACAATATACAACTAATAATGGAAGGCAGGAATCAGTAAATAGCAACAATTTCAACATCTGCATATAGACAGTAATGTAAAAAGAATACCATGAAAACATCATTAAAACCAAATAAAGAACACAAATGACAACCAATTAATCAAGTTGTCTATCATAATTTTTTCACAACAAAGTCTCGTCGTGGTACCTCATCTCATAATCATAAATCTCAACCCACCATCATATACTCACGGCACCTCGTGCCCACATTTCAAATCACAATCTCACGGACAACTTCCGTGCCAATAACATTAAAATTCATCTTCCTAAGCCGATATGGGTGATTAATTACGTGTATGCTTGTGTACGTGTTCTACCACAACTCAAGTCAACAATTAAGGTTAGAGACAATGAATGGCACATGAGAGACGATCACCACAAAATGTACAAGGCACAACTCACACAAGATAGGCACACCGCATATCAATAATAACCATGCCCCAAGTGTCACGACCCAAACCGATGGGCTGCTATGGGTGCCTGAGTCCTACCTGTCAAACACCCCTAAGTATGTGTCTAAGATATGAAATTGAATAATATCAGCTGAATTACAAAAATAATATACAAGAAGGAAACCTGCCTTCAAGGCATATGTACGCATACAGGCGGAATACAGTGGGCGAGCCGACAACGCTGCTATAGACAACTATACATCCAAAATTGAAAGCCGACAAGGCCACATACAATCCAATTAGACATAATGTCTACAGACCTCTAACAGAAACATAACTGTACAAAGACGGCACTGAGCCACGTCATACCCATATATATATATATATTACAAACGTGTCGTACCAAAATCAAAGCAGCTCCGGATTAAGAGGAGCACGCCAACTCTCGCTGATTAGGGATCCTAAGAAGGGGGATCGTCAACTTGCCTACCTGCACCTACGGGCATGAAATGCAGGCCCCGTAAAATAGGGCATCAGTACGAAAAATGTACTGAGTATGTAAGGCATGAAAATTAGTACGTAAAAGACATAGATGAAACATGGAATAAGGAGTCTGAATAATTTTGTAAATTCTGTAACGTGTATAATGTCATGCACCATGTCGTGTCATGCATGGGTATGAGTGTACACAATATGATCAAGCCACTGAGGGAATCCCATCATATCATCTCGGCCACTGTGGCCAACATCATCAACATATACCAGCTGATCAGGTGGTGGTCCGTATATAACACCGTAACTTTTTCCTATATCCCATATATATATATATTTACATATATACGCGTATATAATGCCATCTGGTCATGGGTCAATGCACATGTAAAAATGAGTGAAATGCATGAAAATTGCGTAATAACCTCAATATTCCTTCCGGATAAACCTTTCCAACTGCGTATAATTCTGAGACCCAAGTAGAAAATAATAATAATTCTCATGGGGAATCAAGAATATAGATACCCCGACTATTTATATGAATAGAGTAATTTATGAAAACTGTGTGTTTGCTCGTTTCTTCGGTATCATATGAACCATGCCAAAAAAAAAGAAGGGAGGGCCTTAACATACATGCTCCTTGAATTATTTGAACGAAATGAAGTTTTCCGCTTCTGCAAAATATGAACGAAACCTATGCTCGGATCGAAACGAAATTTGTTGTTGTCCTTTGAAATTTCAATTGAAATCTTTGGCTAAGAGTTTGGACGAAAATGTTTTCTGTTTCCAAGTTTCTTGATTTCAAGCCAAGCTAATTTTGCAAGAATTGGACGAAATGTTTTCTGATCTTCTTATGTATTTTAACCTAAGAATGAATGAAGGTAAGACTTATTCAAGTCTTATGTTAGTTAGATATTAATTTGATTATCAGTAGCCACATGGCATAGATGACTTATCATTCTTAGCCTTGTGGCATTTGTGCCACGTTTTTGGAGTGAGATTTTGTTAATTTTTACCCACTTATTAGTTAATTGGGTAATGTTTCGTTACCAGGTAATTAATTAATTACCCGCATAATTTAAAAATTACTTCAAATTACTTATAATTGTACTTATTTTTAATATACTTTATACATTATACTACTGTGGTCATATGGTACCTTGCATGGTACTAGTTCATAATTATCGCTCGACCCGTATTTTTCCCAAATTGGCCACTTTCAAAGAAACTCGTTTTTTTAATTCGCGTACCCTTTATCCTTCATGACACTTATTTATCGCTTATTATAAATAGCTAAAGTACGTTAACGTCAAGATGATCTCATCTCCGAGTCTACGTCGGTCAATTGAAAACGAAATTTTTAACGTACGAAAATGCGATGTAACATCCTCCCCCCTTAGAAACATTCGTCCTCGAATGTTTAAATCCCTGGGATCTATATAACTTTGGCAGGGTCACCTTTGTAACAATTCTACTACCTACTCTTCCTGTAGAAACTCAATAATTTAATGCCACATAGGACCATGATTATCAATAACGATAATGGCCTCACACGATCAACAACAATAACCAACACAAGAATTTATTCACATAATTTATGGTTGCAATGTCCTAGTCAGACCCTTCTCTAGAGGAGGAAATAAGTAAGGATATCTAGACTTCATATTTTCCACGGCCTCCCATGTCATTTCTTCCACATTGTTATTTCTCCAAAGTACTTTCACGGAGGCTACCTCCTTATTCTGCAGCTTGCAGATTTGTCAGTCTAGGATGGCAACCAGAACTTCCTCGTATGATAAGTCTTTTGTAATCTATACATCATTCATGGGCACTACTCGGGTAGGATTGCCAATGAACTTTCGTAACATAGATACGTGAAAAAACGGATGGACAGACTCCAACTTCGCTGGGCAATTCTAACTCATAAGGTCTATGAATCATCCTTTAAGGTCCAATATACCTTGGGCTAAGTTTAAATTTCTTGCCAAACCTCATCACACTCTTCATAGGCGACACCTTTAAGAATACCCAGTCATCAATCCCGAACTCTAAGTCTCGTCGCCGCACGTCAGAATATGACTTCTGACGACTCTGAGCTGTCAATAGTCGATCCGGAATCAACTTTACTTTTTCTATGGCTTGCTAAACTAGGTCTGGCCCATGTAATCCAGATTATCCAACATCAAACTACCCTATAGGTGACCTATACTTCTGTCCGTAAAAAGCTTTGTATGGAGCCATCTGAATACTGGAATGGTAACTATTATTATATGTGAACTCAATAATGGCAGATGATCATCCCAGCTACCTTTGAAGTCTATTACACAAGCTCGTAACATATCCTTCATTGTTTGAATAGTACACTCAGTATGTCCATCTATCTGGGGATGAAATGTTGTACTAAGACTTACCTGAGTCCCCAATCCTTTTTGGAAGGACCTCTAGAAGTTAGCTGTAAACTGAGCTCCTCTATCTAAGATGATAGAAACAAGGACACCATGCAGTCGTACTATATCCTTGATATAAAGCATCACATAATCCTCTGAGGAATATGTAGTTCTAACGGGTAGAAAATGGGCTGACTTTATAAGCCTATCAATAATCACCCATATCGAATTGAACTTACGCTGGGTATGAGGTAAGCCTATGATGAAGTCCATATTGATTATTTTCCATCCAAGTCGGAATCTCCATAGCCTGCAATACTCCACTGGGATTTTGATGCTTAATCTTAACCCGCTGACAGTTAGGACATTGGGCAACAAATTCTGCTATATCCACTTCCCTGATATCATGATACATCTTTGTTGCTCCTGGAAGGATAGAATAACGAGAATAGTGAGTTTCTCCTATAACCTGCCGACGTAGCCCTACAATATTAGGCACATATAATCATCCTTGATATCTGAGGACCCCATATTCTATAATTTCAAATGACGTCTTCTTCTTCTAAAGGGTGGTATCCCTATAATGAACTAACACAGGATCCTCGTACTGGCGTTCCTTTACTTTAGTTACTAGAGAGGATGTTGCCGTATCATGAAGAGTCATTCCAACGTCACCTGAGTCCAGTAACCGAACTCCAAGACTAGCTAGCTGATGAACCTCATGGGCTATTCCCCTCGTTTCTGGCTATAAATACAATAGGCTACCCATAGATCTATAGCTGAGGGCGTCGGCTACTACGTTCGCCTAACCCGGATGGTATAAAATATCAATGTCATAGTGTTTAAGTAGCTCCAACCATCTCTTTTGACGTAGATTGAATTCCTTTTGCTTGAAGATGTACTAGAGGCTCTTATGATCCGTATAGATATCAACAGGAATGCCATACAAATAGTGCCTCCACATCTTTAGTGCATGAATCACCATGGCTAACTCTAAATTGTGGGTCAGGTAGTTGTTCTCGTGCTTTCTTAGTTGTCTAGAAGCATAAGCCACAACCTTACCATGCTGCATCAACACACAACCTAATCTAACGCCTGAAGCATCACAATAGATCACATAATCACGGTCCCTTCTGGAAGCGTTAGAATTGGTGTTGACGTTAATCTATCCTTTAATGCCTGGAAACTCCGTTCGCAAGCATCAGTCCATTGAAACTTTGCTCTCTTCTACGTCAACTTTGTTAAAGGTTCTGAAAGGGATTAAAATCCTTCCACAAATCTCCTATAATAACCTGCCAAACCGAGAAAGCTACGAAGCTCTGTCGGTGTTATGGGTCTAGGCCAAGTCTTTACTGCCTCAATCTTTTGTGTATCCACCCGAATACCTTCACACGAAATAACATGCCCAAGGAAAGATACAGAGTTCAACCAGAATTCACATTTGGAAAATTTTGCATACATCTTCCATTCTTGTAGAACTTTGAGCAGAGTACGCAGATGATCTGCATGCTTAGCCTCTGAACGAGAATATACCAATATATCATCAATAAATACAATTACGAACAGATTTAAAAAAGGTCTGAACACACGGTTCATTAAATTCATGAATACTGCTAGGGCATTGGTCAGACCGAACGACATAACCCGAAACTCAAAGTGCCCATATCTAGCCCTAAATGCTGTCTTCGGAATATATTCATCCTTAACCCTTACTTGATGGTACCCGGACCTTAAGTCTATCTTTGAAAAATAGTTGTCACCTTATAACTGATCAAATAAATCATCAATTCTCGGGTGCGGGTACTTATTCTTGATCGTCACCTTATTCAGTTGCCTATAATCAATACACATTCGTAAGGAACCATCTTTCTTTCTTACAAACACCACAGTTGCTACCCACGGTGACGTACTAGGTCTGATAAAACCTTTTTTCAAGCAAGTCCCTTAGTTGTTCCTTTAACTCTTTCAGCTCTGCGGGGGCCATTCTATAGGGAGGAATAGATATTGGGTGAGTATCTGGCAGTAGGTCAATAGAAAACTCAATTTCTAACTCTGGCGGGAGACCCGGAAGCTCATTGGGGAAAACATTAGGAAACTCATTCACCACAAGGATGGACTGATTGGTTGGTGACTCCACTTCCACATCCTGAACCCAAACTAAGTGATAAATACAACCCTTTCTGATCATCTTCCTTTCCTTGAGATAGGAAATAAATCTACCTCTCGGCGATGCCGTGTTACCTTTCAACTCCAAAACATGCTCCCCTAGTAATTGAAATCGGACTATCTTTGATCTATAATCAACGTTGGCATGACAAGAAGCCAACAAATCCATACCCATTATAACATCAAATTCTATCATATCTAACTCGATTAAGTCTGCTACGGTAGGTCGACCATGAACTATTATTATACAACCCCTATATACCTGTATAGCTATCACCGAGTCCCCAACAGCTGTAGACACTTCAAAAGGTTTAACCAATTTAGGTTTTATTTCAAACTTACTAGCAACCAACGGAGTAACGTATGATAAGGTGGAACCTAGGTCAATCAGTGCATATACATCATATGCGGAGACTGATAATATACCTGTAACAACATCAGGTGATGACTCCTAGTCCTGTCATCCTGCCGGCGCATAAATACGGTTCTGAGGGTTGCTCGAGCTAGATGCTCCGCCTCTGCCTCTACCACGACTTGTTGCTGCTTGGGGACGTTGCCCGGGGGGAGGGGCATACTGATGATGACGGATCAGCTGCAGATCCCAACGGCTGAGCTATGCTTGCATCACCTCTCATAGGACAATCCCTCATAACGTGGCCCCGATAACTACAAGTATAACAAATACCTAATCCCATACGACACTACTCGATATGCTGCTTACCACTTGAGTACATCGTGGAAAGGGTGGCCTCATCTGATTTGACTCACCCATATACTAACAACCTGAGGCCCTAAAATTCTGATTAGACCCTGAATATGTAGAATGATCAAATATATTACCACCAAACTGAGGGGGCGCGCTAGCCGATGACTGGGATGGATACCTCGAGTACTGCTACCTCTGACCACCTCGAAACTCACCAGAAGGACCCGAAGATCTCGCTCTCTATTCTTGGCCCTATCCTGCTCACGATCGGCCCTCTGTTTCTATTTACGCTCCTCTATACCCTGAGCGTATGCATGAATACGAAAAATATCCATGTATGGCTGAAGTGAGACCGACATAAAATCGTTAAGTAAGTGAGGCTCTAATCCCATCACAAATCGGTGAACCCGATCCTCCATCTTAGATAAAATAGTGGGAGCATACCTAGCCAACGAATCAAACTAAAGACTGTACTCCCGAACACTGATGTTACCCTGCCGAAGGGTCAATAACCTATCAACTCTGGACCATCTAAGATCTGGTGGCAGATAATGATGAAGAAAACCTTCTGTAAACTCCTGTCATACCGCTTGAGGGGCATCCTCACCTCTGGACAATTCCCAAGAATCGTACCAATTAACTGCAACATCTCAGAGTCTATAGGAAGCTAGCTCAACGGACTTAGTCGCAGTAGCCTTAATAACCTTAATGTCCTCTGCACCATATCAATAAATACTTGGGGGTCCTCATTCGGGTCTGCCCAAGTGAATATCGGAGGGTATAAATTAATAAAGTCAGGAATCCTCGCACTCATGGAACTATCTGCGTGACCAATACCTACTTCCTGACGCCGAGCCTGGCGGCTACTAATCGGGTCAATAATTGAATAGCATCTCTCATTTCCTTACCCGGCGTATCCGGATAAGGTACTGAATGTACATGGGCGGGCACTAGAGCTAGTGCCTCTCGAAGATCTTCCGGAAATGGCGGGTTATGTGAAGTGTAAGATGGAACCTCACCATGAGACTCTCACTGAGCCCTGGTAACTCGTGGTGCTGGACTAGTAGTCTCACTAGCCACGGACTTTCCCTTCTGGGCGGCCATGCTCTTTGGAGGCATCGCTGAAAATATAACATATCGTTAGGAACATGAATTCTTATATCGCACGATCTGAGATAAAAAGAGAGGATAATATCCTATATGTCCTGTAGCCTCCTGTTTATAAGTGTGGTGCACGACACATCCATAAACAAGACTCTAATTGACACAGTCTATGGACAACGCTAGGACAGAACATCTCTGATACCACTTTGTCATGACCCAAATCGTTGGGCCGCGACGGGTGTCTGAGTCCTACCTGTCAAACACCCAAAACATGCGTGTAACATATGAACCTGAATAACATCTGCTAGATTACGAAAATAATATACAAGAAGGAAACCTGCCTTCAAGGAATATGTACGTATACAAGTGGAATCCAGTGGGCGAGTCACCAAGGCTGCTATAGACAACTATACATTCAAAACTAAAAGCCGACAAGGTCAGATACAATACAACTAGACATACTGTCTAGAGACCTCTAACAGAAATATAACTGTAAAAAGATGGGAATGAGCCACGTCATACCCATATATATATATATATATATAAACATGTCGTACCAAAATCAAAGTAGCTCCGGATCAAGTGGAGTACGCCAACCCTCGCTACTCAGGGATCCTAAGAAGGGGGATCGTCAGCTTGCCTACCTGCACCTACGGGCATGAAATGCAGGCACCGTGAAGTGGGGCATCAGCACGAAAAATATACTGAGTATGTAAGGCATGAAAATTAGTACGTAAAAAACATAGATGAAACATGGAATAAGGAAACAAATATTTAAATCTGAATCATTTTGTAAATTCTGTAACGTTTATAATGTCATGCACGTGCGTATAAATATCGTGTCATACATAGGTATGAGTGTATATAATATGATCAAGCCACTGAGGGCATTCCATCATATCATCTCGGCCACTGTGGACAACATCATATATACCAGTTGATCAGGTGGTGGTGCGTATATAATGCCGTAACCTTTTTCCATATCCCATATACATATATTTACATATATACGCGTATATAACGCCATATGGTCGTGGATCAATGCACATGTCTAAATGAGTGAAATGCATGAAAAATATGTAATAACCTCGATATTCCTTGTGGATAAACCTTTCCAACTGCGTATTATTCGGAGACGCATGAACAGAAAATAATAATAATTTTCATGGGGAATCAAGAATATAGACGCCCCTACTATTTCTATAAATAAGAGCAATTTATGGGAACTGTGTATTTGCTCGTTTCTTCAGTATCATATGAACCATGCCAAAAGAAAGAAGGGAGGGCCTTAACATACCTGTTTCTTGAATATTTGAATGAAATGAAGTTTTCTGCTTATGGGAAATATGAACGAAACCTATGCTTGGATTGAACGAAATTTGCTGTGTTCTTTGTAATTTCAATTGAAATCTTTGGCTAAGAGTTTGGACGAAAATGTTTTCTATTTCCAAGTTTCTTGGTTTCAAGCCAAGCTAATTTTGCAAGAACTGGACGAAATGTTTTCTGATCTTCTCATGTATTTTAACCTAATAATGAATGATTATAAGACTTATTCAAGTCTTATGTTAGTTAGATATTAATTTGATTTTCAGTAGCCATATATGACTTATGAGTCATTCTTAGCCTTGTGGCATTTGTGCCACGTTTTTGGAGTGATATTTTGTTAACTTTTACCCACTTATTAGTTAACTACCTCAAATTATTTAAAATTATACTTATTTTTAATATACTTTATATATACTTTATACATTATACTACCATGGTTATATGGTACCTTGCATGGTACTAGTTCATAATTATCGGGTATTATTGCTCGATCCGTATTTTATCCTAAATTGGCCACTTTCAACGAAACTCGTTATCTTTAATTCATGTACCATTTATCCTTCATGAAACTTATTTATCGCTTGTTATAAACATCGTAAGTACGTTAACGTCAAGATGATCTGATCCCCGAGTCTACGTCAGATAACTGAAAATGAAATTTTTAACGTACGAAAATGCGAGATATAACACCCAGGCCGTCACAAGTCATCACAAATCATTTACCGACATAGCCTAACTTGTCTCGCCACGTGCTTGATAACTAGGAATTTTGTCGTATTTCATGCTCCTCTTACTTACGCTTTGATTATGAATTGTTACAAAATAGTCCCAAAAGGCTCATAAGTGCGCTTGATTGCAGGTTTGATTGACAAAGTGACGAAATGTCAAAGATCGGCTAAAAAAGGAGTGAAACCTGCTCAAGTACTAGAGGCCAAGCAATCTGAAGGAAAGAAAGCCTAGTGCGGGCCGATCAAAGTCAAATGCGGCCACACTAGGAGATTCAGTGAGTTGGTAAAATAGGCTTCAGGCAACGCAGTCGCGGTACACATCTCGCGGTCCGCGGTGAAGGTTCCGCGGCCGCACGACCATTTTCTGCGGTCCGCAGAATTGATATTCAGAGAGTTGAAGTTTCCAGAGTCCATGCCCATGCGGTCCGCGTTCATCTTTGTGCGGATCGCGCCAGCTCTCTCCGCGGCCGCGGTCCATTCTACACAGTCCATGGAGCCCAACTTCAAAGAGCTAATTTTGAAAGTTTAAGAGCCTAGTGCGGCCGAGGTCCATTTTGTGCGGCCCGCACTGACCCCGCAGGGGCATTTTTGTCCAGTTTTTCTATCTTAGTTTAAATAGAACATTTTACCATTTTTAGGTCATCTGTTATCTTCAGAACTGAGCTGCACTCGTGAGAACTCATTTTGTAGCCATTTTTGGCATCTTAGCTTCAAATTAACGATAGATTCTTGTAATTTAATTTAGCATTTAATTAATATGACTTGTTCTTCATCTATTTCTTCACTTTCTTCTTCAAGCATGAGTAGCTAAACCCATTAGCTAGGGTTGTGGCTCAACCCTAGGGTGGGTAATTGATGGGTGTTGCCATCTAGGGTTAGATTGACTATGGGTGTTTGCTATTTGGGTTGATTTTATGTTTTAATCTATGAATTGGTGGTTGCAAACACTGACTTGTGCTTTGTGATTTTGATTCTTCTTGAGAAAGAGAGTCTTAATCTCCAAAATTGACCCAACAAATAATTGGGATGGACTCATGAGAAATGATAGTACCAATTAACGGGTTGAACCTCGAGAGAGTAATCAGCCTACTTGAACCCTAATTGCTTGATCTAATTTGCCTACCCATTTGGTCTCGAGAGAGTCAATTGGGCAAAACCACTCTCTCTACCGAGAGGTGTGAGAGTGGGTAAAATTGTGCAATGGTTATAATATAAGCCCCAATTATATCAATCGAACCTTAGTAACATCTACCCGTCAATTAACCACCTAGGTGATGTCACGACCCTAGTGCCTTTCTCTCCATTAGATACAACCTTAGCAATTATCTCGTAGCATAATCTAGTTTCAACTAGTAGTTTGATAATAGTAGTTTATAATTGAAAAAATCCAAAAATATTAGAAGTGACATTTAGAACAATTACACGACTCTAGTCTATATAGATACCTAGCCCCAATTTCTAGCTTTCTAAGGAATTCGATCCCGACCCTCATATCGGGTAAAAGCTACTGCGACCCTCTCTCGCTACTCTTTAGTGGTGAAGAGTTGGCAGTGATCACTTTTTGGCGCCGTTGCCGGGGAGCTAACGGTTTTGGCTATCTATTTAGTTAGTTTGTGTTTTGTTCTTCTTTCTTTCTTGTTTACTAATTTTGTTTTTCTCGATTACTGAGGTACAAATGGCTCTCAATGCTAATGACCCTCTTGGCAACATGATTGCAGGCGAGGAGGTAGATGATCTTGATCAAGATAAGGTTCCTATTTTACCTCAAGCTCAACGTAGAGGCCGTCAGGCCAATGCAAATGACAACAACAATGTTCCAGACCCTCCTCCGCCACCGCCAAGAGTGTTTCCAAGAGTCCTCCCAAAGCAAGGGTATACGAGTGCTATTGTCCCTCCCTGAATCCGGGCAGAGAATTTTTAAATAACAACTGTGATGTTGACCTTGCTCGAGCAACATGGATATTTTACGGGCGCCTCCGATCAAAATGCCTACAAGCATCTCAAGGGGTTCGTAGATACATGGTGGGGGAGCAAGTAGACGAATGTGTCCGAAGATGCTCTTAGGTTGAGACTTTTCCCGTTCTCACTTCGGGGAAGGCCATTGAATTGGCTAGAGAGACTCCCCAACCATTCCATCACAACTTGGGATGAGTTGGCGGATAAGTTTATTGCTAAATGTTTCTCACCCGGGCATATGTAGGCACTTCGAGATGAGATATTGACTTTCAAGCAAGAGCCGACGGAACCCTTTGAATGAGATTTGGGAGCAGTATAGAACAATGGTAAAGGAATGGCCCAATAATGACATGACGGAGAATATGATCCAAAAAACCTTTTATCGAGGTATCAACACCACTAATCAATGCATTGTAAACCAATTGGCCGGAGGTAACTTTATGAAGCTTCCCTACAATGAAGCTTGTGATATTTTGGATGAAATGGCCGACACTTCTTCGGCATGGCAAAGTAGAGCGAATGTGCCCCAAGGTGACCCCACGGTCATCCATTTGCACAAGGAATTGCATGATCACGGTCAAGCTTTGGCCAAGCTTACTACTACTATGAACCAATTGGCAAAGGCGCAATTGCAACAAGTCCAAAATCCTTGCCAAGTCAATGCCATAGAGGGAGTGAATATGCTTAAAAGAAGGCAAAGAGGGCAACAATCTCAAGGGAATTGTGAACAATATGACAACAATGATGGTAGTGTTTTTTCAAATGAGTGTTATGATGATCAAAGCGAAAAGGTTCAATATGTCAATAATTAAGGCAATCGAGGTAACTCTTCAAATCAACAATGGTGACCCCAAGGAAATTGGGGCAATCAACAAGGTGGTGGTAAATTGGAACAACAACAAACAAGGCGGAAATTGGGGGAATAATAATTCGGGCAATCAAGGAAATTGAAATGGAAATAACAACAACAATTGGAATAACAACAATGGTCAAGGTGGGTGGAATAACAATGGAAATCGAGGCAACCGGGGGCAAGGTTTTCAAAGGCCCCTGGTGTATCAACAATCGAACAATCCGCCTCTGTTTCAATCTCAAGGGTCTAGTTCTTCGGGCAATGATATGGGAAGAATTGAAGTAATGTTCGAACAAATGATGAAGAAGAACCAAGATTCTGATGCTCAATTGGGTTCCCACAATACCTCTATTCGGAATTTGGAGGTGCAAATAGGCCAACTCCCTCAATCGCTAAATACTCACCCTAAGGGTGGTATACCAAGTGATACGGTAGTGAACCCAAAGGGTGGGAAAAATAACAATCATATGATAGCGATTACAACAAGAAGTGGGAGAGGCAGTGATGTTAATGCCTCGAAAGAAAATCAAGTTGCGGATGATGATGTTGGGTTCCAAGAAGATGTGAGTCCTTTGATTGTTGAAGATGTGGTTGAGAACAATGTAAACAATAAAGTGAGGATAGATATTGATGAGGGCGAGGTGGAAACACAAGATGTCGTGAAACCATATAGGGAACACGTGATTGATATGACCGAGCCGGTGGTGCCCAAAGCCAAGGCACCTTTGCCTAGGCCACCTCCGCCTTATCCTCAACGGTTAGAAAAGCAAAAGGGTGAAAATCAATTCAAAAAATTCATTGCAATAATGAAGAGTCTTACAATCAATGTGCCTTTGCTGGAGGCACTTGAACAAATGTCGGGGTATGCAAAATTCATGAAGGATTTGGTAACGAAGAAGAGGTCGATGGAGTGTGGAATAATTAAGATGACTCATCAAGTGAGTGCTATCGTACATTCTATGGCCCTAAAACTTGAAGACCCCAGAGCGTTTACTATCCCTTGCACTCTCGGTAGTGCGGATTTTGCCAAAGCCCTTTGTGACTTGGGGGCTAGCATAAATTTGATGCCTTATTCGGTCTTCAAGACTTTGGGAATCGGGCAACCTAGGCCAACCTCAATTAGACTTCAAATGGCGGATCGGTCGATGAAGCGACCTTTGGGTATAATTGATGACGTACTTGTCCGGGTGGACAAATTCATATTGTCGGCCGACATTGTCATATTGGATTGTGAAGTGGACTTTGAAGTCTCAATTATTCTAGGGAGACCTTTCCTTGAAACGGGGAAGGCATTGATTGGTGTTGAAGTGGGTGAGCTAACTTTCCAAGTGGGAGATAAGAAGGTTGTCTTCCATATTTGCAAATCCATGAAGCAACCCAATAACACCAAGGTGTGCTCATTTGTGGACATTGTCACAGCTGTGCTAGTGGATGACACAAGTTCTATGATTAATGTGGAGGATCCCCTTGAGGTTGTGCTTCTAAATATGGATGTCAATAATAATGAAAGTAGAGTGGAGTGCGTGAATGCTTTGCACGGTATGGGCTCGTATTCTAATGAGCCTAGGAAATTTTTCTTGGATCTTGAAAATCGGAAAACTCCACCAACTAAGCCATCCATTGAGGAGCCACCGGTGTTGGAGTTGAAATTCAACCAGTTCCTCCACATCTCAGGTATGAGTTCTTGGGCTCAAACTCTACTTTATCAGTTATTATTTCTTCTTGCCTCACTAACTTGCAGGTAGACGCCACCTTGGCAGTTCTCAAAAGGAGGAAGAAAGTAATTGGGTAGATATTGGCCGACATTCGGGGAATAAGCCCTACATTTTGCATGCATAAAATCATCTTGGAGGAGGATGCAAGTCCGTCCTTAGAACACCAAAGGAGGGTCAATGAGGTAATGCAAGAGGTGGTGAATAAAGAAGTGATCAAATGGCTAGATACAGGTGTGGTGTATCCAATCTCCGATAGTTCATGGACTTCTTCGGTCCAATGTGTGCCAAAGAAAGGAAGGATGACTGTGGTGACAAATGAAAACAATGAACTTATTCCCACTCGGACCATTACTGGGTGGAGAGTTTGTATGGACTACCAGAAACTCAACAAGGTGACCCGGAAGGATCATTTCCCGTTGTCGTTCCTCGAACAAATGCTTGATTGCCTTGCAGGCGTGGTTTCTATTGCTTTTTGGATGGTTACTCGGGGTACAATAAAATTTTAATCGCCCCGGAGGACGAAAAGAAAACCACATTCACATGCCCATATGGTACATTTGCTTTCTCCCGGATGCCGTTCGGGTTGTGCAATGCTCCGACGACCTTCCAATGATGCATGATGGCTATTTTCACCGATATGGTGGAAGAAATATTGGAGGTCTTTATGGATGATTTTAGCATGGTTGGTGTGACTCCTTCGAAGCGTGCTTGGGTAATTTGGATAAAGTTTTGGCCTGGTGTGAAGACACCAACCTAGTACTCAATTGGGAAAAATACCATTTCATGGTTGAAGAGGGTATCGTGTTGGGCCACAAGATTTCTAAGCATGGGATCAGAGTTGATAAAGCCAAAATTGAGGTTATTTCAAGGCTCCCTCCCCCCACTTCCATCAAAGGGGTGAGGAGTTTTCTTAGGCATGCGGGGTTTATAAAGGATTTTTCGAAAGTTGTAAACCCCCTGTGTAGGTTGCTAGAGAAAGATTCTAAGTTTATGTTTGATGAGACATGCATGGAGGCCTTTGAACTTTTAAAGCTTAAATTGACCACTACCCCAATCATTACTTCACCATGTTGGAGTTTACCATTTGAGCTTATGTGCGACGCAAGTGATGTGGCGGTTGGGGCTGTTTTGGGTCCAAAGGTTAATAAAATGTTCCACCCGATGTACTACGCAAGCAAGACCATGAACGAAGCCCAAAGGAACTACACAGTCATCGAGAAGGAATTGTTGGCCACAGTTTTTGCAATGGAAAAGTTTCGACCATACCTTATGGGGGCTAAAGTTATTGCGCACACCGATCATGCTGCCCTTAGGTATTTGATGATAAAGAAAGACTCAAAAGCAAGGTTGATGAGATGGGTGTTACTTCTCCAAGAATTTTATCTAGAAATTGTGGACCGAAAAGGTAGCGAGAATCAAGTGGAGGACCACTTATCCCGTTTGGAGGAAGAGGGGAGGCCTTGTGATGGTTTACAGATTAATGACTCGTTTTTCGACGAGCAACTCCTAGCGGTGTCAATGAATGCTATGCCATGGTTTGCCGATGTTGCCAATTATCTTGTGACCGAAATAGTCCCGTGTGAGCTCTCTTCTAACCAAAGGAAGAAGCTCAAACGGGATAGTCTTGACTTCTATTAGGACGAGCCATACTTGTTTAAAATTTGCACCGACGGAGTGATCCGGAGGTGTGTCCCTGAGGAGGATCAACTTAGCATCCTAGAGGCTTGTCACTC
The DNA here is from genome assembly GCA_026770625.1 of Nicotiana glauca. Classification (NCBI taxonomy): domain Eukaryota; kingdom Viridiplantae; phylum Streptophyta; class Magnoliopsida; order Solanales; family Solanaceae; genus Nicotiana; species Nicotiana glauca. The sequence continues at coordinate 37,764 of MU681926.1, read as the reverse complement.
CTCACCCTATGGTGGACATCATGGAGGGGTGAGGACGACTTTGAAAGTTTTGAGTTGTGGCTTTTATTGGCCAACCTTGTTCAAAGATGCAAGTGAACTAGTGAAAAGATGTGATCAATGTCAACGAGCGGGCGGGATTTCCAAGAAGGATGAGATGCCCATAAACAAAATCCTTGAGGTTGATATCTTCGATTTTTTGGGGGATCGATTTTATGGGCTCTTTTGTGAGATCGTGTGGGAACACCTACATCCTTGTAGCGGTTGATTATGTGTCAAAGTGGGTTGAGGCCGTGGCCTTGCCTAATAATGAAGCTAGGAGTGTAGTGGCATTTCTAAATAAGAGCATTTTCACAAGGTTTGGTACACCCCGACAATCATTAGTGATGGAGGATCACATTTTTGCAATAGAGCTTTTGATGCCTTGCTCTCCAAGTATGGTGTCAATCATAAAGTCTCTATACCGTACCATCCTCAAGAAAGTGGCCAAGTTGAAGTGTCTAACAGGGAGATCAAGAGCATTTTGTCCAAAACTATCAACGCCAATAGAAACGATTGGTCTAAGAAGTTAGATGATGCTCTATGGGCCTACCGGACCACTTACAAGACCCCAATTGGTATGTCGCCGTACCGGTAAGTGTTTGGGAAAGCATGTCACCTATCGGTGGAATTGGAGCATAAGGCCATGTGGGCCTTGAGGAAGCTTAATCTTGAGGGGGATGTTGCGGCCAATCTTCGTGTTGAACAACTCAATGAACTTGAAGAATTCCGGTTCCATGCATACTCTAGTTCGTCCTTGTATAAGGACAAGATGAAGTACTTTCATGACAAATATGCTCGTGTAAAGGAGTTCAAAGTTGGTGATTTGGTCCTCTTGTTCCACTACTAAAAAAACCAGGGTTTAGCGACGGACAAAATCTGTAGCTAAACAGAAAAATCCGTCGCTAATCTCATTTAGCGACGGATTAGCGACGGATTATCTAAAGATTCTGTTAGCGACGAGCATTTTAGCGACAGATTAGCGACGAAGTTCGTAGCTAATTCCAGTTTTTTTTGTAGTGTTCCATTCTCGTCTAAGGTTGTTTCTCGAAAAGCTAAAATCAAAGTGGAGTGGGCCATTTGAAGTTGTATGTGTAACCCCATTTGGTGCTCTAGATTTGAAGAACAAAAGTGGTTAAGTCTTTAGGGTGAATGGGCACCGTGTCAAGCATTATCTTGGGAAGATTGATGATAGCCATGTGGTGGATGTGGTATATTTGAAATGATGTGATGGTAACCCGCGTCGTGCTACGACGTTAAATCAGGCGCTTCTTGGGAGCAACCCATGTGTTTTTCTTTTTGTTCTCTTTGATTTTCTTGGTATTTAGGATTTATTTTTGAGCTAATTAGTTATAAGATATTGCTGGGATTGAGTTGATGTAGTGTTGTACATAATTGCAAAAGTGCTAAGTCTCTGAAGTTTCTAGTGCGGCTGCACAATTTTGTGCGATCAGCACTGGTGTGAGCAAGAAATGATGACTCTCTGAATTTTGCCACCGCGGCTGCATTGTATTTTGTGCGGACCGTGGTAGACCTCCGCGGCCGCGGTTGCTTTTGTGCGACACACGGAGGTTGCCTTCTCAAGCTTCTTCTACATAAACCCAGTGCGGTCCGCAGTCCGTTTGTGCGGCCGCGCTGGTAGGTAAAGCTAGGACCCACTGTTTTCTATAAATAGACCCCGGGGTTCACCATTTACCCTTTTTCGAACCCTAAACTCTCAGAGCTCCTTTTTACTGTTCATCAAATCTTTGTGAACATAACATTTGCTTAGTGTGATTACTTGCATTACATATACACATCTGGTAACATCTCAATCATACCTTTGTGCTTAATTTTAGTTTTTGTTTTATTTACAATAGCTCATAGCTTCTTCCTTTTTCCCATTTTTCTCTTATTGTTAGCGTAGGTTTGTACATCTGTTAATTTTTGTGTGCCTAAAGAGTTTTATTAACTGCGTAAATTGAGTAGGGACAAAGTAGGGTGAAAACTTGAAAAAATTGCAAAAATTAGAAACCTTAAGTCAGTGCCCTAACTTAGCACCCTTCGTGGACTGCGGTTACTTTTGTGCGGTCCGCAGTGCTTATGTTCTAAGAGTTGACTTGTGCCAGCATGACCGCATTGCACTTTGGTGGGTCAGCGCCTGACCCACCGTCGCCGCAGTGCCATTTTGTGCGGGCCACGGTGGTGAGATTTAGAGAGTATGTTTGGGGGGGCCTTATACTTGTGCGGACCGCGGTCAATTATGTGCGGTCCGTGGTGGCCTCTGTGCGGCCCACACTGGCCAGTTACTGCAACTGTTTCTGCAACTGTCTGAGCTTCTATTCTGCAATTCATTCTGCATCTGTTTCACTGCCTGTGCTTAGACTAACAATGTTAGATGTGTGTGCTTGCAGATAATGGTTAAACGAAGAGGTGGCAAAGGATCACAACAACCTTGGAGAGGTGGTTCCTTCCGAGGAGGCAAAGGAAAGAGAGTGACAAAACTCACTCCCCAAGCTCGGGAGAACATCAAAAAGACCTGGAAGTTGATAAAAGCTGCAGATAGAGCTGCTTCCCATTCCTCGGGGAGTGAGTATATGACATCCCAGGAGGAGTGAGTATATGACATCCCAAGACATCTCCTCAGACTCAGTCCCAACTCACGTCACCACCAACTTCTAACTAACTGATACCCCTCCAGCATCACCCACTATCAAGAGGCCGATGAATGTAGTTTCTGATTCATCTGAAGAGTCAGCAGCCGGTAGTGGGGACGACTCCACCTCCCCCACAGCTTCATTATCTGGGGAGAGTGCAGGCGGAGATGAGGGTGGTGAGCCTTAAGTGGGGGAAATTGCCCAAACTAGGAAGGCCGAAGTGTGGGAAGATAGATTTGTGAGCCAGGTGGCTTACCATAAGTTTAGGGAGTGGTGGCCGATAAGGCATTTAATACCGAAGAGGAGCTCTATTATCAAATATTTGCTACCCCATAACCCTGACGTGCTGAGACAATTTAAAACTAGACCGGGCTGGGAGATATTTCTGTAGAAGTTTATTGATGCTAATGAACATATGGCCAGGGAATTCTATTGTAATGTGGCCCACATCGTCAAGGGGTCCAAAGTGACCAAGGTCCGAAACAAAAAGGTATTGTTCGATGGGTAGTCTCCGAATGACTATTTGGACTTCAACAAAGAGGACGAGTCCCTATATTTTGTGAAATTGGGAATGGGTGAGGCGGTCCGTCCATGGTTAGCTTCATATCTGGCAATCCTAGGTACCGTTCCTGATTGGTTGACTGTGGGGGTAAAAATACTGAGGGGGACCCTGAACTTTGAAGCTAAGGGTTGGGAGACCTTAAGTTGTAACAGATTGGACCCTACCACACATGACCAGACCCTTCCTATCCATCGGGCTGTGTTGGTTGCTTCGATCATGGAGGGATACGCCATCAATGTAGGGAATGTGATGTCCCACATTATCTCTCTTGTGGGTGCGGAGGCTAGCCGGAACTACCCGTTCCCCAACACTCTCTCGATGTATTTCTGGGACTTGGAGGTGGAAAAGAAGTGGTATGATGTCAAGGCCAAGCCGGTTGCTCCATTTTCATGGTATAGTTTGAGGGGGCCAGACAACCCCAAGGAGGAGAACTACAAGTCCCCTGCTCCTACTTCTGCTTCTGCTCCAACTGGCTAGTCTGAAGAGCCAGATGTGGTTGAGGCCCCTGCTGAGCCTACCTCCACTGTTGCTGACATGCCTCCTGGACCTTCTACTTCAGCTAATTGCCTCCAGGTCCTTCTACTTCAGCTGACCCGGAGATTCCATCTTCCCGAGCCCATCATATCACAGCCCATCGACTGAACCAGACACTTCAGAGCCTGAACAACTGGATGTATACTGCTTCATCCAAGTTGTCCACCTTGACTTCTACTATTGAGGCTTAGTCAGATCCACAGCCAACACAGATTCCACAGTCCATTGAGAAGGCTTTGAAGAAGATTCTAGAAAACTAGGAAAACATCCTCCGTACTCAGAATTCCTTGGCTATGGCAGTGGATTCACATGGAAAGGCTCTGAAGGAGATTGCCAAGGAGCACAAGAATCTACGCAAGACACGGGCCTCCAGAGAGTCCATGAAGGAGTTGAGACCAGATGTGGATAGACTGAAGGCAGACCAGCTGCCTTTAGACTTATTATTTGAGGACCCAGCTCCACCAGCAGTTCCAGTAGTAGCTCCCAATACAGAGTTGTTGCAGAGGCCTCCAAAGAAGAGGAGGAAGATCCCTAGTGTAGATGATGCTATCATCCAGTTGGCGGACCCATCAGAGGCTTCCTCCAGTCAGCCACAGGATGGACTTGAGCCACAGCCTGTCTAGGTTCCAGTCCCAGCAGCTGAGCAGCAGGATACCGGGAACCAATATGAGGTTCCCGCACATGTGAGCACGTGATTTTTGCCTCGCTTGAATTACTCCTATAGAATTCATAAAATTAAGATTTCTTTTATTATTTGATTTTTTAGGATTTAATTGCGTAATTTTGTGTTTGTTTGTATTTGGTGTGCAATTTTGATTGATATAATTCATAAAAAATACAAAAATACCATACTTGTATTTAGGACCCAATTTTATATTTTTAGTTCTATTAGTTAATTAACATTACAAAAAATGAAAGAAAATAACAAAAATATTTCTTTTGCATTTTTACTTTTAATTTTCAAATTAGTTTTAGTTTTCTTTGAAATTAGGAGTTAGTTAATTCTTAAAAAATTAATTAGTTTAGTTTTATAATTAAATCAGGTATTTTATTTTTTAATTATGTATTTAACAAAAAAATCAAACAAAAAAAGAGAAAAAGAGAAAAACTAATAAAAAATAAAGAAAAAGAAAACAGGCCAGCCTGTGTTAATTTATGCATTGGTCTGTTGTTAAAGTCCAGCCCAAACCAAAGACCTGCCCACACACCAATCCAAGCCCAAATTACCCAATATCTGGTCCAGCCCGTTTAATAACAAAACGATGTCGCTCTTTAGGATTAAATCAGGACCGTCGAGGTTTCTTGATCGGACAGTCCTGAAGCCTAGTTACAATAGTATATAACTTCCCAAATGACCCCTTACCTCCCATCCTTCATCTCTTTCAGAGACTACTCTTACTGAAACCCTAATACCCGCTGCCCCCTTCCCCCCCACCTGAAACCCGGCAGCGCCACCGCCAATCCTCCCCAAATTAACACCCCAAACCCACCATAGCACCTTCTATCCAAATAACCAACCCATTACCATCGAATCTTCTCTCAGCTGTTCGAATCTTAAATCAGAGAAGCAACCCTAATTTTACCAATCCAAAATCCAATGGGGTTTTTGACGATTCTAGGCTATAATGGCCTTTAATCGTGTGTTTTCACACGAAAACACCCGATTAGAGACCGTTCTTGTCAAGAAAGGTGATGGAGGCTTTCAAACCACTCCGAATCTGTCCTTACCATAGGTAATTCACTAGTTCCTTGGGCTTTTTCTTGCACTTTTCTCCTTTTATTGTTACCTGTTTCTTCCTCTTCTTCTGAATTCCTTAAGTGTTTTTAGTGTCTTCTGTTGTTTTCTATGAATGATTAGTTTAAGGAAGATTTCACCTGTAGTTAATTGGTTTTAATCAGTCTGTTTGTTACTTAAACTCAACAGTTAGTAACCTTAAGGTCAATAACTGAATAAAGAAAAAAGGGCTCGATTTGTTTACATTTCTCTACTTATTTTTTTTTAATTCAGAAAATATTGGCTTGACTGTGTTTGGGATGAGGGTTTAAGCCTTTCAGTTTAGGTATTGGGCTGGTTGTCCAATAAGTCCGACCCAGGGTCAATCTGACCCACATCCCACTTAAGTGAAATGTAATTACAGGGGTTTAAGAGGGTATTCTAGGAATTTGGTGTAAGGAATATTTTCTGTTATAGGGGAAGTCTCTAGAGGATAAGGTTGGGGTCACATATGAAGAGAGAGGGGAGGTTTTTAGATATTATCTGGGGGAGGAAAAGGGATATTTTCAACAATTAGAATTCTAATCTAGGTTTGAATTGAATAAAAGAAAATTCAAAAAGGGCAAGGGTTAAATAACAAAGTCTGAAGGCTGCCCTATGGTTGGGCCTATATAAGCTACCTTTCTTGCCTTTCAAGAAAGGGGGAGAGAGCTAAAAAATACAAAGAGGGCAGACGACTAATAATAATTAAAATTACTGTTCTAACGAAAAGAAATCTTTGGAAAATCCTGTGTTGTTCACTCTGAGATAATTTCTGGAGAACTGAAGGTGAAAAATGAGTTGAGTTAGCTGATGTTCAAAGGTTTTTTGGGGCTTTCTTGAACACTGTTGAGGCTCTTGCTGGTTCAAATTTGGGGCAAAACTGGTTTCCTTTTATTATTTCTGGGCTGATTTGTTGCTGCTATTGTCTTTGCTCCTCACCTCTTTTTCTGTTTTCTTTGCAAATTCCAGGTATTATTCAGTCCCCATGGATGTCACTTGATGTACCACTTGTAGTATAGGTTTGAATGAAGTAAAGTTTGATGCCATGTTGTCTAAATAAGCTTTTCTTTCTTGTAATCATGTTTACATTTTGGTAGTTAGTGAATGAGACTGTCTAATGGTTTCAATATCTTGTGTTATTAGTGATATTAGATCTAGATTCCAGGCTCGTGTGTGTGTTTGTTTTTTTTTCATTGGTAAATTTGGTTTTGTGCTACTGAGCACCGTTTGTTTTAGTTAGTATGGATTAATTGTTGGCTTAAGTAGGAAACCTTTCATTCTGAACTGTTAGCTTGTTGTGTGCTGGCTATAACTGCAGATTTAGTTGTTGAGGGGAATGATTTGAATGTAGGCTCGTGGGACTTATAGTGTTAAATGGTTCAATTGGCTTGTATATGTCTAGGTTTGTTTTTCAGTCAAAATTTGAAGATTAAATGTACTCTTTGTAGGACTCAATTTGGCACTAATTGATGATTGCATAAATCTATGTATTTGCTGACAAAATCAGTGTTAGACGAAAATTGAAAATTGACAATTGACACACAGTGTAAGCCGGTTCCCATATACAATTGATGAATAGCATAATGGGAGTGCGCACATTGACTTGCTTCTGCTAGGGCTCGATCTCGAGTCCTTTGCCTTCAACCCCGTGTTTGTTAATACTTGGGCCTTTTTGGGGCACAAACGGTGTGATTTTGTTGAAACGAAGAAGGGCTACTGCCTTGAGCAGTTGTTCGATTTTTTTTTATTTGTCTCTAAATAGAAACTTCAGTAGATTATTGGGCCTATCACAGGGCCTGTGTACCTTTGAATATGCAGCAGTTTAATTTTAAGTAGAAATAGCTCTAATCCCTTTAAGTCTCTTATTAATTGGTTTTCCTAAAAGCATATTTGAGGTGAGCCATATTGCACAATACCAATAGTTTATGGCCCTCTAACACGTAGTTCGAACTTTCTCTAAATAAGAATTGAGCTGCGCCACGCTGAATTAAAATAACAAATTGCGTGACCCTCTTTAATTATGTCTTTAAAATTTTTAGAACTTGAGGCGTTCCATTTAGCTAAATTTCATGGCCCTCACAAAGTTAACAACGCATTAGTTGCTTTAGGTGCGTTATTTAATAATTTTACCTTCTTCAACTCGGGTGTGCATTTCATGTGACCCAAATTAAATCCCAAAACATTGAATAAAATGTGTTTAGAATTGCGGGTGCATTTCATGTGACGCGGTCCAAAGATATGTTTTAAACGACGTTCAACATTCTTTAAAATTGAATAAAAGCGGTTAAAGGCTAAAATTTGCACATAGGTTCAAAATGTATTAAAATCAGATAATTAACCCGAATATGAGAGTTCAGTGACCGTGTTAGAACTACGGAACTCGTGAATGCCTAACACCTTCTCCCGGGTTAACAGAATTCCTTATCCGGATTTCTGGTTCGCGACTGTTAAACAGAGTCAAACCTTTTCCTCGATTCGGGATTCAAACCAGTGACTTGGGACACCACAAATCTTCCAAGTGGAGACTCTGAATCTTTTAATAAAATGAATCCCGTTTCGGTTGTCCTTTAATTGGAAAGACTCCCTTTATTATATCCCTTCCAGGGGTGTAGTAGGAAAAATGAGGTGTGACAGCTTTGGCGACTCTGCTGGGGACAAGAGCCCTGAACTTTTGGTTCGGTGTTCAGAATTCGAGCTTAGAATTATTGTTATATTTGGCTTTATCTGATTTTTGTTACATGTTTGGGCCTAATGTGCTAAGTGTTACCGCTTTGATATTTTGTGAACTGTATATAAACTACTACGAAACCCATCTTCTCTCTGAGTCTTCTAAATCATGAAGAAGGGTGCACTTCATGTGACTTCTTTTCTGTCTAGAGTCCAATCCCATTTTAGAACGAAGTTCAGAGAAGTTGTTAAGCCGGTGAAGCTTCTGTATTCCCGGTACGCTGCCTCCTCCTCGGCTCGAGCTCTCCGCTCGGGTAAGCCAGGTCTAGTACAACAAACCCAGGTTTTGAACCTAAAATAACTCAGCCTCATGTCGGATCCTAGTAGGAACGTTTATTTGCATCATATGCATTTGACTTAAAGGACTCAACACAGGGGTTGGGACTGTCTAAGACAGGTGACCTGAAATGAGAAGACCATCTTGATGCATCCTATGTGCTACATGTTGCATTTATTTAAGGGTAAAAGGGTCATTTGGCGGACCAATGATAGTTGAGGGCAAATAAAAAAATGAAGAAAAAAAAGCAATGAAAACAAAGAAAAAGAGAGGGTGAATTGTGAAAATAGAGCAAGTAGATCCAATTATGTCTTTTGCCACATTGTGTTAAGAAAAAAAAAGAGCTCAAAAATTCAAAAAAAGAAATTTTGTACTTTTTCATCATTTTCCGAGAAGCAAAAAATCAAAAAAAGAGAAAAAAGAGAAAATCCAAAAAGATCTTGCATGTTTCATCATTTTTCAAGAAAAAACAAAAAAAAATATTTTCTCTAAATTAGTTGTTTTTAGATTATCGCACGTATCCAATCTGTCCGAACTACGCGAACCTGATTCTCATCTCCCGGGGCGGGATACGTAGGCAACTCTCATAGGGTCTGGTTTTCCTAGTAAGCTTAGATTTTTGGCTTTGTGGGGTCTTAGCCAAATTTTACACTTCTAGCCACCCTTTGGCTAAATAAGTCATTTTGCAAAAATAATCGCAACCATGTCTTGTATGTGTCTAATAGGGAATGTTATTGTCTCACATAGTGTTGGTTTAAGTTTTCTCATACAGGTGTGAATGTACTAACCAGAGTTTGAGCAGGACAGATACCCCAGGACCGCTGCATTCAGGGGTTGCTTAAGGAGATTTATTTTTATTTTTATTTTTAGTTATTTTTTAGTATATTTTTTTTCCTAAGTTTTGTACAGCAATGTCAAGTTTTTGTTATTGTACTTTTTATTTTATATTTGACAAGGTGTGGTATAATTCAAAAATCCAAAAAAAGGGAGATGTTGCATTTTATATTTCCGTTACAAGTTTTCTTTAGAATACTAGTTCTAGAAATGAAAATTTTTTGAGGTTGTTCTTCCTTTAGGCAATTAATATCTAGGACTTAAAATAAATTATTTTCATGTTTCCTTTAGTATATTAGGACCAAAATTCAAAAAAAAAGAAAGAGAATTTTTTTTTAGTACTTCTTTAAAAGTTTTATTTAAGGTGTTAATTCCAAAATCCAAAAAAAAAAAATTCTTTTGAGGTATTTCTTTGGAAATTAGTGAAAAATGAAAAAAAATTCTTTTCATTTTCATTAGAACTCTAGATATTGTACATAGAAAAAAAATACTTTATCTTTGTTTATCATTAGAAATTCTTCTTTAGGCAATCAAAATTGAAATCCAAAAATATTTTATTTTAACTTCTTCATTGATTTCAAATCTTGCATCAGGATATCAATTGAAACTCCAACACATTTTTCTTTGGTTTATTGTTTGGAGACAAAATTTTTTTTGGTCTCCTGTAGGATTTTTCCCTAATAATTTCCTATAGAGTGTTTGTTTCAAAAAAAAACAAAAGAAAAAAAAATCATGCCCATTAAGCTTGAGTTTGGAATAGAGTATAGAACATTAAGTCTAGAAAATTCAAATTCTTTTATTTCTCTTTTCTCATCAGAGTACTCATAAAAAATAATGTCAGCTTGTTCACTTTATTCTCGTTCTTCCAGAACTACTCAAAGATCTGATTCATGCGGGGTCATGATACGTAGGCAACCTACGTAGGGTTCGATCAAATTATTTTTTTATTATTAAAAGAAAAAAGGGAAAAAGAAAGAAGAAAAAAAAAGAGAAAAGAGAAAAAAAAGAAAAAGAAAAAGAAAAAGAAAAAGAAATTGTGGGAGGTGAGAAGTGAGAAGTGAGAAGGAAGAAAAAGAGCAATAATTAGTAGGAAAAAGAGGAAGAAAAAATAAGCAAGCAAGTGCTAGAAAAACAAAGAAAAGAGAGGTTGAAGTGAACAACTTGGGATGATGCCAACTGGCCTTTGTACCCTCGAAGTCATTTTAGAATAAAAAACCGTGGCTAGGTGCATTGCACATAAAGTGAGATTATCTTATGTTAAATGCCATAACGCTAAAGTGATGGCTTTATTTTGTTATATTAAGTCCAGGCAGGTGGTTAGTTTGTGGCATTCTAGCAAGTCATCCTTGCACGCTAGGTCAAACAACAAGACATCCATGACTAGTAAGGGATCAGACATAGGTGCGGTCGAATCGGAACTTGAGTTGAAAGAAGAGGCCCAAAAGTTGAAACGTCAGATAGCAGAGATGTACCAGGCTTGGATTAGTGGGCACCCTTTACCCTTATTCCCCACCAACTACATCGAAAGTCTTGCTTCCGTCCCACTACCATCACAGTCCCAGATTCCCAATGCCGTTGGACTCTCCTCCCAACGTGCCCCAGGTTTTACCCCTTGCCACAATTACNTAGATAGCTCATCATGCCCCACCCGCCAATACAAGCATGCCATTAACTACTCCCATTGTTGCATCTCCTCCCCATGCCAACACCCTTCTATCTTCTAGTGAAACTTTACTCAAAGTTCCTAATGCCCAATACTATGGAACAAAACCAACATTCAAGACCTCGGATCCATACTGGTGAACTCCTCATCTCGGGCCTCCCATTGAAATTGAAAAAAACGCTAAGGTTGTGGAGCAAGATGAGCTATCTAGAAAACGTGTGATGTTTGCAGAAAGGTCTTCAAATGATGTCGGGCCAAGTCAAAAAAAGCCGAAGTTGGTGGTATTAGCGATGCCAAGAAAGCCTGTTGTAGTTGTGATAGGGTCTTCCGCTACCCCTGGTGTTATTAAATTAATGATTAGTTGCCAGCGGCTGAGGCAAAGGATGTCCAGGGAAACTGCAAACGAGAAATAATGACCCACAAAGGTAAAGAAGTGGAGGAAGAATGTGTTGAGATCAGAGGATCGAATCATTTCAGAGGATGTCTTACCTTCAAAGAACTAAGGAAGGCCAAGCTCTTCAAGGGTATCCAAATGCTAGAAAGGGAATCAGTGACCGAGGAGGAGGTTGAACAGTTCTTGAGAAAGATGAAAGTGCAAGACTATTCCATTGTTGAACAATTAAGGAAAACTCCAGCTAATATTTCTCTGCTATCTTTGTTGACACAATCAGATGAACATCGCGGGGTCATAATGAAGATTCTGAAAGAGGCACATGTTCCCGATAACATCACAGTAAATCAATTAGAAAAGATTGCTAGCAGGATCTTCGAAGCAAACAGGACCACTTTTGCGGACGATGAGCTTCCTATAGAGGGTGCGGAACATAATCGAGCTCTGTGTATCATGGTGAAGTGCGAAAATTATTTTGTCACCAGAGTATTGGTGGATAATGGATCCAGCATAAATATTTGCCCTCTATCCACTTTGCAAAAGTTGAAGATCGACACCAAAAGAATCCACATGAGTAGTGTAGGTGTTCGAGGTCTTGATGGGAAAGGAAAAGGTTCTGCTGGAGATCTAACACTTGAATTGGTGATAGGGCCTGTTTGTTTTAGTGTGGAATTTCAAGTGCTAAACGTGGTCGCCCCGTATAATTTGTTATTGGATAGACCTTGGATACATGCGGCTAAGGCAGTGCCATCATCGCTACATCAAATGGTGAAATTTGAGTGGGACAAACAAGAGATAGTTGTGCGTGGGGAAGAGGATTTATCCTTTCATGAAGATTCATCTGTTCCATTTATTAAGGCTGGAGATGATCAAGGACCTGTAGCTTATCAAACTTCCGAAACAATGTCTGTTAGAAAGATTCCTAAAGGGAAATGCATTTCAAGGCCGAGGTTATCACCTTCGATCTGCATGGTAGCTAATTAGATATTGAAGTATGGTTTTGTGCGGGGTAAAGGTCTAGGCGCATCTTTGCAAGGTATTGTGCAGCTCATATCTCTACGTAAAAATCTAGGTACATTTGGTTTGGGGTTCAAACCTACAGGGGATGATGTGAAGAAGGCTACAAGGTTGGAAAAGAAAGCATGGCCGCCCTCTCGGCCTATCCCACACCTCTTCAGGACTTTTGTCAAGTCAGGGCAGTGAAGCATCCGGTGTCAGCAGTTCCAAAGCCTGTGGTTGTCTTTGATGAGGAGTCGATTTGAGAGGGTCCAAAGTTTATTTGACGAAGTAAACACGGTAGAAATTGGGGAGGTTCTGGTGACGAAGAAGTGCATTTTGTCAGGACAAATGTGAAGATCAACAATTGGGAAGTTACTCCTCTTCCTTCTCGGAGGGAGTTTTGGTAATGGGCTTTGATTTTCTTTACTTGTANTGTACTGACGTCCCTTTTGTCGGGGGCGCTACATTCGTGTTATGATTGTAGGTGGATCTATAGCAGGCACTCCAGTCCACCGGCAGTTGCACCTCCTCCACTTTCCGTCAGTTGTATGGGTGAGCCCCTTTCCCCTCGAGGCCCGGCGTGGCTTAGGCCGCTGATCTTCCCGGAGTATTATTTTTGTATTTGTGTAAGGTATAGCCGGAGCCTTGTTGCCGGCATTTCTGTNTATTCCAGGGTTGTGATTCAGATTCTATGTTCCGTCCGTTTGGATGTGTTAAACCTTGTTATCTTTCAATTTCAATAAAATGCAATTTCCCTTCCTCTTCATTCCTGATAGTTTCATTTTTGTTTTTTTTCTTTCTTGTACAGTTCTTTCATACTGGTTTCAATGACATGATATGCATGAGGAATCTTCGGCCCAGTCTTAAAAGCCGATCCAATTCTAAAACAATAATACAAGAAATTGAGTATGATGATGAAATGGAATATGATGAGTGGGTCAAAACCCGCCTGGAGCAATTGAGTTTAATCGATGAGAAAAGTTGGCAGCAGTGTGTCATGGCCAAGTTGCATCAATGGATAATGGTGAGAGAATATAATAAGAAGGTGCACCCACGAAAGTTCGAAGTGGGTCAGCAAGGGTTGAGGGGTATTCTTCCACATCAGGCTGAGGCCAAAGGCAAGTTCGCCCCAAATTGACAGGGGCCGTTCATCGTGGCTAGAGTGTTGTCCAATGGTGCTTTGTACTTGACAGACATAGAAGGCAAGTGTGTCGAAATGGCCATCAATGTTGATGCGGTCAAGAGATATTATGTACAATTTCCTTTGTTTTAATTGCATTTTTTTGTACTTGGCATATTTTGGAGATTGGAATGACAAAGGCATTTTGTTCTGCTATCCAAACACTTTATCCCTTGTTACCCCCTTCGAGACTTATTTATTTTCTTTCATACCCCTTTTTCGAAATCAGTAAGCAAAGCTAAGAAGCACAAGCGTGGAAGGTAAGTGAAGGAAAAAAGAGAAAGNAGACAGGTTGTGGGTAGTGTCGGGTATTGGAAATTAAAATAGAAATATTGATGTTTGGCAATGATGTATATAACTTATAATACCCTTAAATTGGCGAAATGATGTTGCTAATGAAATTGAAAGGGAAATCGTTAATTATATGTTGATAGAATTCGATTAATGGAGTCTATCCCTTATTTAATTATGAGTTGGGTTGGGTAGTATGTATGAAACCTACCAGGCTTGCTCAGTCGGGTTTACTCAGTTGAGCGCTTGTCGTGCTCCTCAGATTTTGGGGCGTGACACAGCCTCACGGTTCGATCCCATCATAATAAAAATCCAAAATCCCCCAAGCAAGAAACTTGGGCGGAAGTTGCGTTGTTGTAAGAAATCTGAATCCGAAAGTTGTAATTTTAAACCCATCTGAATTGTTTTGAGCCTTTAATACCCTTTCTTTCTAACCCTGTCCAAAAGCATGCATTACGGTCCAAAGAAAGACCTTCTGGTCAGTCCTCAAGAAATGCCAAGTCAAGCAAGAAGAGGTGATTTATGTCATGGACAACACTCTGGTCCAAGCAGAAAAATGATGAAAATGANGAAAAAAGAGAAAGAAAGCAATGAAAGGAGAAAGAAGAGAAAGGAAGAAGAAAAGTAAAGGAAAAGAGAGAAAAGAAAAATGAAAATGAAAAAAAGAAGAAGAAAAGAAAAAGAGTAGAAAAAAAAAGGAAAAAGAAAGATATAAAAAGAAAATGAGAAAAGGCAAATGGAAGAAAGAAAAGAAAAAGAAGAGATAAAAGAAAGAGAAAGGAAAAATCACAACAACAAAGCAATTTCTATGACATGAACTACGTTTGACCTGATTCCTTTTAAGGATACGTAGGCAGCTTGTAAGGCCCCGTGAAATCCCTACTCGAAAACCCGGATTTTCGTGGCGCGGACCTTTTTGGATTGGATAATGCATTAAAAATTCAAGAATAAGTTTCTATAAAAATACAAGAAATGCGATCGCATAATCGAAATGCGGACCGCATAGTCATCGCATATTTTCCTTTGAATTTGGCAAGGGTCAGTTCTGCGGTGCACTTTGCGACCGCAGAACATGAATACGGACCACATTATTACCGCAGACTGAATCAGAGTGTTTAGTTTCTGGGGAGCATTTTGCGGTCCATTATGCGGACCGCATGTTGACTTTGTGATCTCAAATGCGACCGCATATTTGACTCGGGGCTCCAATTTTTTAATTTTTAACCCGACCTCCCTATCGATATATCCAGTGTTATAGCTCATTTTGAGCATCTTCTGGACACTTCTAGAGGGAGAGAGGGTTTCTAGAGAGGGAAAGTCTCCCCATCAAATTACTCCATAAGGTATGACAAAATCCTTGAAGAAAATCA
>MU681926.1:10372-21409 GCA_026770625.1 Nicotiana glauca | reverse complement strand
CTTATTTAATTATGAGTTGGGTTGGGTAGTATGTATGAAACCTACCAGGCTTGCTCAGTCGGGTTTACTCAGTTGAGCGCTTGTCGTGCTCCTCAGATTTTGGGGCGTGACACAGCCTCACGGTTCGATCCCATCATAATAAAAATCCAAAATCCCCCAAGCAAGAAACTTGGGCGGAAGTTGCGTTGTTGTAAGAAATCTGAATCCGAAAGTTGTAATTTTAAACCCATCTGAATTGTTTTGAGCCTTTAATACCCTTTCTTTCTAACCCTGTCCAAAAGCATGCATTACGGTCCAAAGAAAGACCTTCTGGTCAGTCCTCAAGAAATGCCAAGTCAAGCAAGAAGAGGTGATTTATGTCATGGACAACACTCTGGTCCAAGCAGAAAAATGATGAAAATGAGAGAGTCTTATTGGTGAAAACCCTCACGGGCACCGTAAGGCAAAAGTGAGTTGAGAGAAATCACAAATGAGAGGGTCTTATTGGTGAAACCTCGCGGGCACCTTATGACGAAAGTGAGTTGAGAGAAATCACAAATGAGGGTCTTATTGGTGAAAACCCTCGGGGGCACCTTAAGGCGAAAGTGAGTTTTCAAGTAAGAGAGGTCTGTGGGTGAAAACCATTCAGGACACCGCAGGATGAACAAGGTTAGGGTTTGGTTGAAGAAATCAAGGTATGGAATTCTGGGGTAACAAAGAATGGCAACTGAAAGTTAATTGGTTGGGCGGATTGGGCCGATTAGTCTGAAGTGCATGTCATGATCAATGGTACCAGCTGTTTCACTCAGATAAGTCTCTTTTCCTTTTCTTTCCTTTTTGTAAGTCGTCCAGTTTTGGATTCTCTTTATCCTTAACTCTCAAGGTCATTGCATTTCATTCCTTTTGGGGTTTGTTTCTCTAAGATGTTTCAATGTTAGTTTTGTTCAAAACAAAGAAGAGGGGATGTCAAGGCTCATTACCAGTTTCCTAATTGCAAAGCACAGTGGGGCCAGAACGTACCAAAGATGGCATGATGCAAAGTAAGATACAAGGGGTCACCGGAAGTTTCATCGGTGGATTGATTTGGTAGTTTAATGGGAGATGCAAAGTTTTAGATAAAAGGGGTCAGAGATGTGAAACAACAGTCTGGGTATAGAAAACTCGGATCATCAGAGGTCATGGGGTTTGAAGGTCAGTCAGAAAGTTAAGCGGTTCAGGGCTAGTTTGGGAAGCAAGTCAAAGCAAAACACAGCAGTGGAGACATCTTCAGCAAGAATGCCATCAACTAACCACCATTTTAAACTGACAAGATTTTTCTTTGATTAAAACAGGGGCAGAAAATTATTTTGGTTTTATCTGTTTTGTTGAAGTTAGGAGCCCGCCTGGCGAAAAGAGGCACACATTTCAAGTCAGCAGTCAGGAGCCCGCCCAAAGAACAGAGGAATACATTCAAGTTTTAGCAGTCAGGAGCCCGCCTGAAGAACAGAGGCATACATTTCAAGTTTCAGCAGTCAGGAGCCCGCCTGGAGAACAGAGGACTACATTTCAAGTTTCAGCAGTCAGGAGCCAGCCTGGAGAACAGAGGTATTACAATTCACGTTTTAGTTTTCAAATTCTTATTAATATCTGGTAATATGATGCCCAGTCACCAAACTGGGGCAAGAGAAAATTTTCTTAGTTTTGTCTATTTTGTCGAAGTCAGGTGCCCGCCTGGAGAACAGAGGCATACATTTCAAGTTTCAGCAGTTAGGAGCCTGCCTGGAGAACAGAGGCATACATTTCAAGATTCAGCAGTCAGGAGCCCGCCTGGAGAACAAAGGTATTACAATGCAAGTTTTAGTTTTCAAATTCTTATTAATATATGGTAATATGATGCCCAGTCACCAAACTAGGGCAAGAGATTTTCTTTATTTTTGTGTATTTTGTTGAAGTCAGGAGCCCGCCTGGAGAACAGAGAAATACATTGCTAGTTTTAGCAGTCAGGATCCCGCCTGGAGAACGGAGGACTACATTTCAAGTTTCAGTAGTCAGGAGCCCGCTTGGAGAACAGAGGCACACATTTCATGTTTCAGCAGTCAGGAGCTCGCCTGGAGAACATAGGCATACATTTCCAGTTTCAGAAGTCAGGAGCCCGCCTGGAGAACAGAGGCACACATTTCAATATTCAGCAGTTAGGGAACAGAGGTATTACAATTCAAGTTTTAGTTTTCAAATTCTTACTAATATCCGGTAACGTGATGCCTAGCCACCAAACTGGGGTAGAAGATTTTCTTTGTTTTGTCTATTTTGCCAAAGTCAAGAGCCTACCTGGAGAACAGAGGAATACATTTCAAGTTTCAGCAGTCAGGAGCACGCCTGGAGATCAGAGGCACACATTTCAAGTTTCAGCAGTCAGGAGACCGCCTGGAGAACAGAGGACTACATTTCAAGTTTTAGCGTTCAAGCATCACTCGGAGAAAAGGCAAAGCATCTCAGATCACAATTCAAGGCAACAACAAAAGGATATCCCCAGGAGAATACAAGTCAACAAGGCAACAAGAACCACAAAGGCAAGTTTGAAGATATAGATAGGATCTTTTGTAATTCATAGATCATAGTTTAGTATAGCTTCTTTATTTTGACGCGGTGTAATAAGGGGGTTCAGTAAGCAGTAGCAGCAGCAACGGTGAAACCACAGCTCCATGGTAGTCCCAGCTACCAGACCTTCCCGAACTGCACTGACCTGATTCCTTTTTAGCCAAGGATATGTAGGCAACCTCTGAAGCAAGTTTCGGTCAGACGTTTTTCAAAAATTCTTCTCATGGAGTGCCAAGCGAGCAAAAATCCCTCATAATTGCTCATTTATCTTTGCCCAAAAACCCTTCGTGTCTCCGAGCAAAGAGGGGCAGCTGTGAGCACGTGTTTTTTGCCTCGCTTGAATTACTCCTATAGAATTCATAAAATTAAGATTTTTCTTTTATTATTTGATTTTTTAGGATTTAATTGCATAATTTTGTGTTTGTTTGCATTTGGTGTTCATTTTTTATTAATATAATTCATAAAAAATACAAAAATAACATACCCAATTTTATATTTTTAGTTCTTTTAGTTAATTAACATTACAAAAAATAAAAGAAAATAACAAAAATATTTCTTTTGCATTTTTACTTTTAATTTTCAAATTAGTCTTAGTTTTCTTTGAAATTAGCAGTTAGTTAATTATTAAAAAATTAATTAGTTTAGTTTTAGAATTAAATTAGGTCTTTTATTTTTATTTTTGTATTTAACAAAAAAATCAAACAAAAAAAGAGAAAAAGAGAAAAACTAATAAAAAATAAAGAAAAAGAAAATAGACCAGCTGGTCTTAGTTTAAGCATTAGGCTGTTGTTAAATTCCAGCTCAAACCAAAGACCTTCCCACACACCAGTCCAAGCCCAAATTACCCAATATCCGGTCCAGCCCCTTTAATAACAAAATGACGTCGCTCTTTAGGATTAAATCAGGACCGTCGAGGTTTCTTGATCGAACGATCCTGAAGCCTGGTTATAATAGTATATAACTGTCCAAATGACCCTTTACCCTCCCCCCCTCCTTCGTCTCTTTCAGAGACTCCTCTCACCGAAACCCTAATACCCGCCGCCCCTTTCCCCACCCCCACCTAAAACCCGGTGGCGCTACTGCCAATCGTCCCTAAATTAACAATCCAAACCCGCCATAGCACGCTCTATCCAAATAACTAACCCATTACCATCGAATCTTCTCCCAACTGTTCGAATCTTAAATCAGAGAAGCAACCCTAATTTTACCCATCTAAATTCCAATGGGGTTTTTGACGATTCTAGGCTATAATGGCCTTTAATCGTGTGTTTTCACACGAAAACACCCGATTAGAGACTGTTCTTGTCAAGAAAGGTGATGGAGGTTTTCAAACCACTCTGAATCTATCCTTGCCGTATGTAATTCACTGGTTCTTTGGGCTTTTTCTTGCACTTTTCTCCTTTTATTGTTACCTGTTTCTTCCTCTTCTTCTGAATTCCTTAAGTGTTTTAGGGTCGTCTGTTGTTTTCTACTAGGGATTAGTTTAAGGAAGATTTTACCTGTAGTTAATTGGTTTTAATCAGTATGTTTATTAGTTAATCTCAACAGTTAGTAACCTTAAGTTCAATAACTGAATAAAGAAAAAAGGGCTCGAATTGTTTACATTTCTCTACTTATTTTTTTAATTCAAAAAATATTAGCTTGACTGTGTTTGGGCTGAGCGTTTATGCCTTTCAGTTCAGGTTTTGGGCTGGTTGTCAAGTCCGACCCAGGGTCAATCTGACCCATAACCCACTTAAGTGCAATATAATTACAGGGGTTTAAGAGGGTATTCTAGGAATTTTGTGTAAGGAATATTTTCTGTTATAGGGGAAGTCTCTAGAGGATAAGGTTGGGGTCACATGTGAAGAGAGAGGGGAGGTTTTTAGATATTATCTGGGGGGAGGGAAAGGGGTATTTTCAGCAATTAGAATTCTAATCTAGGTTTGAATTGAATAAAAGAAAATTCAAAAGGGGCAAGGGTTAAATAACAAAGTCTAAGGCTGCCCTATGGTTGGGCCTATATAAGATACCTTTCTTGCCTTTCAAGAAAGGGGGAGAGAGCTAAAAAATACAAAAAGGGCAGACGGCTAAGAATAAAAAAAATTACTGTTCTATCAAAAAAAATCTTTGGAAAATCCTGTGTTATTCACTCTGAGATAATTTATGAAGAACTGAAGGTGAAAAATGAGTTGAGTTAGCTGGTGTTCAAAGGTTTTTTGGTTCCTTTCTGGTTTGGTTTTAATTATTGGGGCTTTGTTGAACATTGTTGAGGCTCTTGCTGGTTCAAATTCGGTCCAAAACTAGTTTCCTTTTATTATTTCTATGCTGATTTGTTGCTGTTGTTGTCTTTGCTCCTCACCTCTTCTTCTGTTTTCTTTGAAAATTCCAAGTATTATTCAGTCCCCATGGATGTCACTTGATGTACAACTTGGTGTATAGATTTGAATGAAGTAAAGGTTGATGCCATGTTGTCTAAATAAGCTTTTCTTTCTTGTAATCATGTTTACATTTTGGTAGTTAGTGAATGAGACTGTCTAATGGTTTCAATATCTTGTGTTATTAGTGATATTAGATCTAGATTCTAGGCTTGTACATGTGTTTGTTTTTGTTTCATTGGTAAATTTGGTTTTGTGCTACTAAGCACCGTTTGTTTTAGTTAGTATGGATTAATTGTTGGCTTAAGCAGGAAACCTTTCATTCTGAACTGTTAGCTTGTTGTGTGCTAGCTATAACTGCATATTTAGTTGTTGAGGGGAATGATTTGAATGTAGGCTCGTGGGACTTATAGTGTTAAATGGTTCAATTGGCTCGTATATGTCTAGGTTTGTTTTTCAGTCAAAATTTGAAGATTAAATGTACTCTTTGTAGGACTCAATTTGGAACTAATTGATGATTGCATAAATCTATGTATTTGGTGACAAAATCAGTGTTAGACGAAAATTGGAAATTGACAATTGATACACAGTGTAAGCCGGTTCCCATATACAATTAATGAATAGCATAATGGGAGTGCGCACATTGACTTGCTTCTGCTAGGGCTCGATCTCGAGTCCTTTGCCTTCAACCCCGTGTTTGTTAATACTTGGGCCTTTTTGGGGCCCAAACGGTGTGATTTTGTTGGAACAAAGAAGGGCTACTTCCTTGAGCAGTTGTTCGTTTTTTTGTTGTTTGTCTCTAAATAGAAACTTCAGCAGATTATTGGGCCTATCACAGGGCCTGGGTACCTTTGAATATGCAGCAGTTTAATTTTAAATAGAAATAGCCCTAATCCCTTCAAGTCTCTTATTAATTGGTTTTCCTAAAAGCATATTTGAGGTGAGCCATATTGCACAATACCAATAGTTTATGGCCCTCTAACACGTAGTTCGAACTTTCTCTAAATAAGAATTGAGGTGTGCCACGCTGAATTAAAATAACAAATTGCGTGACCCTCTTTAATTATGTCTTTAAAATTTTTAGAACTTGAGGCGTTCCATTTAGCTAAATTTCATGGCCCTCACAAAGTTAACAACGCGTTAGTTGCTTTAGGCGCGTTATTTAATAATTTTACCTTCTTATACTCGGGTGTGCATTTCATGTGACCCAAATTAAATCCCAAAACATTGAATAAAATGTGTTTAGAATTGCGGGTGCATTTCATGTGACGCGGTCCAAAGATATATTTTAAACGACGTTCAACATTCTTTAAAAATTGAATAAAAGCGGTTAAAGGCTAAAATCTGCACATAGGTTCAAAATGTATTAAAATCAGATAATTAACCCGAATATGAGAGTTGAGTGACCGTGTTAGAACCACGAAACTCGTGAATGCCTAACACCTTCTCCCGGGTTAACAGAATTCCTTATCCGAATTTTTGGTTCGCGGCTGTTAAATAGAGTCAAACCTTTTCGTCGATTTGGGATTCAAACCAGTGACTTGGGACACCATAAATCTCCCAAGTGGTGACTCTGAATCTTTTAATAAAATAAATCCCATATCGGTTGTCCTTTAATTGAAAAAACTCCCTTTATTATATTCCTTCCAGGGGTGTAGTAGGAAAAAAGAGGTGTGACAGCACATACAGAAGAGGTTCCCTCACATACAGAGGACCCGGGGACCACTCATGTTCTCATGTAGACAGACGAGGCTTAGGGAGTTCCCATATCCTTTCATTATGTTTTTTGGTGCTTATCTGTTTAGTTGGCATTGAGGACAATGCCAACTTTTATTTGAGGGGGTGCGCCCTACTTTTTATCCATTGGATGACTGTATATATAGATTAACTTAGTTTATGCTTTCTTTTGATTTTCTGTTGGCCTGTATATAACTTTACATTCAGCTACTTTTATCGTACTTCTTATCTTCTATTTGGTCTGTATATAAAATTACATTATTGTATATATTCATCCCCGTTCTATATTCTAATCCCCTATTGTAAATATTCATTCTATTTTCTATTTTCGTAAAAAAAAATTCAATTTTAGCTTCGTAGATAGGCTCGTAGCCTTTTGTTTTGTTTTTGGCGCTTTCAATAAGCCCTTGATTTTCTTAATGCCACGATTGTTTCTAAGGGTGGAATATTGTGTGAACTGGGTGGCTCTTCCTGATGATGGATGGCTTGACAACCTTCTTAAGGGTTTGAGTCCGTTTTTGTTTTTCTTTTGTTTTTGATAGTATAGGGGTACCTCAAGCAAAGCTTCACTTGGGTCTAGCACATTTGTCTTTGATCCCATGGTCAAAGAAAAAATATTGTGTTTAGGATGGTGAAAGTTGTGGCCCTTGAGACTCTTGCATTGGCCGATAATCATCAAGTGGTTTTTTGGGACCACTTTGTACTCAAATCGTATTTAAGATCATCGTGGGCCCCCGACTCTATGTCTTTAGCAATCCCTTAGCTTGTGTGGTGGGAAATTGAATTACAAATCCAAGTCCCGAGCAATTGGTTTAGAACTTGCCCTGAATATTTGTTGGGGCGAAATCTTGAGTGAAATTTGACTTGAGAAGTGACTATAGGCTCTCCTTGATCCAAATGACATTTTAAACGATTCCATAAGCCTACCAATGATATAATCCCTAGTTAACCTTTTTGAGCCTTAGACATTCTTCTTTCAAAAACCATGTTACAAGCCTATACCCATTCTCAAATATACCTTCTCTTGTCACCCATTTCTTTCCTTGAGCACATGACAAAAATATAAGTTTGGGGGGTGAGACGAAGATGACAACAAAGTGGTATAAGGCACAAAAGTGAAGAAAAGGAAAGGCAATGAAAAAGAAAGAAAAGCAAAAGACAAAAATAATGCTCAATGTGAAAAAAATATATAAAGGGATTCAAGAAAAGCAAAAGAAAGAAAGGTGTGGAAAGTTAAAAAAGGAGAAACGATTAAAAATGCATAAGAAAGAGTGACAATGTGTTTCTCTAACCTCTTATAAATAAGTGAAATGACTTAAAGAGTCAAGAGAATTGTGCCAAATGAATCAAAAGAAGTGCTTAAGGGAAGATTGAACCCACTTGAACAAAAACATGTCCTACCCTAACCCAAAAGCCTTCACAATGACTCCACGAAAGCCTTATATGATCTTGAGTTGAATGAAGCTTACATTAGTGGATACTTACATAAGGGGCAAGCATATGGTACCTAGAGACAGACTTGTGACTTTTTCTTGAGAGAGATGAGTGAATTCCCATTAGCCTCGATTTGTGTGTCCATATTCTAAAAGGTGAGGTTTGCTTAAGGAGAGTTAAGAATGTGTGAGTTTGGGTTCCACAATGACCAAAATAATTAAGAGAGTTCTTTGATGTAATGAATCAACTCAGATGCTCTTGTGTCACACTTAATCCATGGTGTTTCAAAAGTTAAATGTTGTTAATGATTCATTCGTATTGAGGGCAGTTGGTAGTCCCAATTGATGCTTGTTGAGGATACTTTAGGATAGCTGAAAATATTTGGATTTACCTGAAGGGGTGGGTCTTATTTTGTTTGCTTGAGGATAAGCAAAAGCTTAAGTTTGGGGGAGTTGATAACTAAGGATTTTTTCGTGTTTCATGCTCCTTCTTACTTACGCTTTGATTGCGAATTGTTACAAAATAGTCCCAAAAGGCTCATAAGTGCGCTTGATTGCAGGTTTGATCGACAAAGTGACGAAATATTAAAGATCGGCTCAAAAAGGAGTGAAACCTGCTCAAGTACTAGAGGCTAAGCAATATGAAGGAAAGCAAGCCTAGTGCAGGCCTCGCAAAGTCAAATGCGGCCGCACTAGGAGATTCAGAGAGTTGGTAAAATAGGCTTCAGGCAACGTGGCCGCGGTACACATCTCGCAGTCCGCAGTGAAGGTTCCACGGCTGCACGACCATTTTGTGTGGTCTGCAAAATAGAGATTCAGAGAGTTGAAGTCTCCAGAGTCCACACCCATGCGGTCTGCGATCATCTTTGTGTGGACCGCGGCCGCGGTCCATTCTACGCGGTCCGCGGAGCCCAACTTCAGAGAGCTAATTTTGAAAGTTCAAGAGCCTAGTCGGCCGCGGTCCATTTTGTGTGGCCTGCACTGACCCCGAAGAGGCATTTTGTCTAGTTTTTCCAGGTTAGTATAAATAGGACATTTTATCATTTTTAGGTCATCTGTTATCTTCAGAACTGAGCTGCGCTCGTGAGAACTCATTTTGTAGTCATTTTTGTCATCTTAGCTTCAAATTAACGATAGATTCTTATAATTTAATTTAGCATTTAATTAATATGTCTTGTTCTTCATCTATTTCTTCACTTTCTTCTTCAAGCATGAGTAGCTAAATCCATTAGCTAGGGTTGTGGCACAATCCTAACGTGGGTAATTGATGGGTGTTGCCATTTAGGGTTAGATTGACTATAGGTGTTTGCTATTTGGGTTGATTTTATATTTTAATATATGAATTAGTGGTTGCAAACAATGATTTGTGCTTTGTGGGTTTGACTCTTCTTGAGAAAGAGAGTCTTAATCTCCAAAATTGACCCAACGAGGAATTGGGATGGACTCATGAGAAATGATAGTCCCAATTAACGGATTAAACCTCTAGAGAGTAATCACCCTACTTGAACCCTAATTGCTTGATCTAATTTGCCTACCCATTTGGTCGAGAGAGAGTCAATTGGGTAAAATCACTCTCTCTACCGAGAGGTGTGAGAGTGGGTAAAATTGTACAATGGTTATAACATAAGCCCCAATTATGTCAATCGAACCTTAGTAACATTGTCAATTAACCACCTAGATGATGTCACGACCCTAGTGCTTTTCTCTCCATTAGATACAACCTTAGCAATTATCTCGTAGCATAATCTAGTTTCAACTAGTAGTTTGATAATAGTAGTTTATAATTGAAAAAATCCAAAAATGTTAGAAGTGACATTTAGAACAATTACACGACTCTAGTCTATTTAGATACCTAGCTCGGTGGGAACCACAATGGTTCCCACGGCTCAACCACAATGTACACAAAGTCTCAACAAAATAACCGGAAGTGAATAACTCAACAGAATAGTATTAAGGATGGAAAATGGGGCGGTGCGGGTGCGGGCGGGCACGCGGGTTTAAGGCTATGCAGGGCGGAGGGGCTTTAAAGCTACACGGTGCGGGGCAAGTTGAAATAATTTTTTAAAAGGGTAATGCGGGGCGGGGCGGTTGCGGGTCTACACCGGTTTTTTTGGGTTTGCACAAGTTTACTAAATTTGGCCCATTGTATTACCCAGTATAACATGACTCATGAGCAAGGTATGCGATAAAAATATTAGAATATCTGTTTAAATATTAATAAAAACAAACTAAATTATTTATAACTTCTTCTCTTTCAAGCACACCTTTTAATTAGTAAAATGATATTTAAGTTAGAAATTTTGAATAGAAGAAAAAAGCTAGACATTTAACCAAATATAAAATGTAGTTTAGACAAATATTTTTATGATTAAATTATTACTCCTTCCGTCTAATTTATGTGAATCTGTTTGACTGGGCACAAAGTTTAAGAAAAAATAAAGACTTTTTGAATGTGTGGTCATAAACAAAACAAAAAGTGGTCCAGAGTATTGTGTGGTTATAAAAGTTTCTTATTAAGGGTAGAATTGTAAGTGTAAGTTAAATTGTTTCCAAATTTAAAAAGGGGATATTCTTTTTAGAACGGATCAAAAAGGAAATAGGTTCATATAAACTGAAACGGAGGGAGTAACATTCATCACTTAATCATCTAATGAAAAGTTTGTTACACAAATGATTATTTTAATTTTTGTCACTTAAAAAATCATACAACTAAATAATAGCAGCCAACTAGAATTGTGTACCGTTCAAGCTTTTGTCATTTTCCGCATTCCCATTATGAATTTCAAAATTCTCAAATCCAATTGAACAATTCAGTTGGTTGCCAGAATCGAAAATCCAGCAATAAAATTAATTAAAACAAACTAGCAAAAAAACGTCTATGGGGCGAGTCGACGCTGGTGTGGGTGTGGGGTGGGTAGATGTGGGTGCATATGCTATGCGAGGCGGGGCGGGGC
>MU681913.1:300793-311424 GCA_026770625.1 Nicotiana glauca | reverse complement strand
GATGTCCCTAAGACAGCATTTCACACTCGGTACGGGCATTATGAGTTTTTGGTCATGTCATTTGGGTTGACCAATGCTCCGGCAGAATTTATGGAGTTGATGAACCGAGTGTTCAGGCCTTATTCAGACTTGTTCGTGATAATCTTCATTGATGATAGTCTTATGTACTTCTATAGTCAGGAGAAGCACAATCAGCACCTCAGAGTGGTTCTTCAGACTCTGAAGGATAGCCAGTTGTATGCTAAGTTCTCAAAGTGCGAGTTCTGGTAGAGTTCAGTTGCATTTCTAGGTCATGTAGTATCAGCAGAGGGCATTCAGGTAGACCTGAAGAAGATTGAGGCAGTCAAAAATTGGCCTCGACCAGCTTCAGCTACTGAGATTC
Source organism: Nicotiana glauca (assembly GCA_026770625.1). Classification (NCBI taxonomy): domain Eukaryota; kingdom Viridiplantae; phylum Streptophyta; class Magnoliopsida; order Solanales; family Solanaceae; genus Nicotiana; species Nicotiana glauca. Next base: position 311,042 of record MU681913.1, on the reverse strand, counting down.
GGAGTTTCTTGGGGTTAGCCAGTTATTATCGTCGATTTGTGGAGGGATTCTCATCTATAGCAGCCTCGATGACTAGGTTGACCCAGAAGGGTGCTCAGTTCAGGTGGTCAAACGAGTGTGAGGAGAGCTTTTAGAAGCTCAAGACAGCTCTGACTACGACACCGATATTGGTTTTGCCCACAGGTTCAGGGCCTTATACAGTTTATTGTGATGCTTCCCGTATTGGGTATGGCGCAGTATTGATGCAGGATGGCAGGGTCATTGCTTATGCTTCGAGGCTGTTGAAGATTCACGAGAAGAACTGCCTAGTCCATGATCTAGAGTTGGCAGCCATTGTTCATGCGTTGAAGATTTGGAGGCATTACTTATATGGTGTGACGTGTGAGGTGTACACTGATCACAAGAGTCCGCATTACTTGTTCAAGCAGAAAGAGTTGAACTTGAGGTAGCAGAGATGGTTATAGCTATTAAAGGATTATGATGTTACTATTTTGTACCACCCGGGGAGAGCCAATGTGGTGGCGGATGAATTGAATAGGAAGTCAACCAGCATGGGTAGTCTTGCTTATGTTCCGGTCAGCCAGATACCGCTTGCTTTGGATATTCAGGCCTTGGCCAATTGGTTTGTGAGGTTGGACATTTCTGAGCCTAGCCGAGTTTTAGCTTGCACTGTCGCTCGTTCTTCATTATTGGAGCGTATCCGTGATCGGCAGTTTGATGATCCTCATTTATGTGTCCTGAGAGACACTGTGCAGCGTGGAGGTTCCACGAAGGTGGCTTTAGATGTGGATGGTGTTTTGAGGTTGCAGGGGCGAGTACGTGTGCCCTATGTCGATGGTATTCGAGAGCTGATATTAGCAGAGGCCCATAATTCTCGGTGTTCTATTCACTCGAGCGTCGCGAAGATGTATCAGGACTTGCAGCAACATTATTGGTGACGTAGGATGAAGAAGGACATTGTTGCATATGTGGCTCGATGTTTGAATTGTCAGTAGGTCAAGTATGAGCATCAGAGGCCTGGTGGTGTGTTTCAGAGGATTGAGCTTCCCGAGTGGAAGTGGGAGCGGATTACCATGGACTTCGTTACTGGACTTCCGGTGACCCGGAGGAAGTTTGATGCTATTTGGGTCATTGTTGATAGGCTGACCAAGTCAGCACATTTCATTCCTATTGCCACCACCTATTCATCAGAGAGATTAGCTGGGATCTACATCCGAGAGATTGTTCGCCTTCATGGGGTGCTGACATCTATCATTTCAGACCGAGGTACGCAGTTTACCTCACACTTTTGGAGAGCAGTTCAGCAGGATTTAGGCACCCAGGTTCAGTTGACTACAACATTCCATACTCAGACAAACGGTCAGTCCGAGAGGACTATTTAGATTTTGGAGGATATGCTTCGAGCCTGTGTTATTGATTTTTGAGGCTCTTGGGACCAGTTTCTACCTTTAGCAGAGTTCGCCTACAACAACAGCTACAAGTCCAGCATTCAGATTGCTCCTTATGAGGCGTTGAATGGTAGGCAATGTCAGTCCTCAGATGGTTTGAGCCGGGAGAGGCTCGGTTATTGGGTATAGATTTAGTCCAGGAGGCCTTGGATAAGGTCAAGATCATTTAGGATAGGCTTCGTTCGACTCAGTCACGGCAAAAGAGTTATGCGGATCGCAAGGTTCGAGATGTAGCTTTCATGGTTGGCGAGTGAGTATTGCTCCGTGCATCGCCTATGAAGGGTGTGATGAGATTTGGGAAGAAGGGCAAGCTTAGCCCTAGGTTCATTGGCCCATTTGAGATTCTTGATCGCGTGGGAGAGGTGGCTTATAGGATTGCCTTGCCACCTAGCTTGTCGGTCGTGCATCCAGTGTTTCATGTGTCTATGCTTCGGAGGTATCACGGCGATCCTACCCACGTGTTAGATTTCAGCACTGTCCAGTTGGACAAGGATCTGTCCTACGAGGAGGATCTGGTAGCTATTCTAGATCGGCAGGTTCGACAGTTGAGGTCGAAGAGTTTTCCTTCAGTGCGTGTTCAGTGGAGAGGTCAGCCTCCTGAGGCATCGACCTGGGAGTCCGAGTCTGATATGCGGAGCCGTTACCCTCATCTATTTCCTGACTCAGGTACTTCTTTCTTTTGTCCGTTCGAGGACGAACGGTTGTTTTAGAGGTGGAGAATGTGACGACCCAAAGGGGCCATCACCGTATTTCTCCCTTTTTCCGTGCTTCCGAGGCCTTGAAAACCTCATTTTTAGTTGCCTCGATTTGCGTGCGCAGTCCGGGCGCGAAGCCGGAAAATTTACATGTTGAAATATATGAGTTATGTGAAAAATTTGAAGAATTTTGATATTAATATTGATATAGTTGACTTTGGTCAACATTTTGGGTAAACGGACCCGGACCCGTGATGTGATAGTCCCGGGAGGTCCGTAGAAAAATATGGGACTCGGGCGTATGCTCGGAGTCAAAATTCGAGGTCCAGAACCCCAGTAAAAGAATTTTTCTGTTAAATTGTTTTATGAAATTATTAAGGAAAAATAGAAATTAAAATAAGTTAGAANTCGTTTGACGTGTTTCGGACTATGAGTTCCAAGTTTGAAAGTTTAAGAACTTTGAAATGAAAATCATGAGTTTTGAGGCTCGATTCTATGTAAATGATGTTATTTTTGCAATTTGACCGCACGAGTAAGTTCGTAGGATGTTTTTGAGGTTGTGTGCATATTTGGTTTGGAGCCCCGAGGGCTCGGATGAGTTTTGGATAGGTGTCAGATTGCATATCTCATAGTTGAAAACCTGTTGTGCTTCAGTTCTGCAGGCTTCGCAATTGTGAAGCCAGCACTCGTAAATGCGAGCTCGCAATTGCGAGCTTTCTATCGCAAATGCGATCTTTCACTTCGGAAGCATCTTTCGCAAATGCGAAGAAAAATATCGCAAATGCGATACCAGCCCTCAAACCACAGTCTTCGCAAATGCGAACAACTGTCCGCAAATGCGGATGGGGACTTTCGCAAATGCGAACAATGGTTCGCAAATGCGAGTTTCCCAGTGTCCTTCAAAGTTCGCAAATGCGAACTCAACTTCGCCATTCCCACATTTGGTCTGTATATTCATACTTAGACGATTTTGAAGCTTCATTTTTCATATTTTCAAAACCTAAACACCCATTGGCGATTTTTCACGATCTCCCTCTTCTCCAAATCATTTGTAAGTCAACTTTTATTTAATTTCTTCAATCTTTAACATCATTTATCATGTTTTCATCTCAAAATCAAGGTTTTTCATGTGTAAAAATGGGGATTTTGGGTAGAACCCGGGTTTTCTTAAAATTGGAGATTTGGACCTCAATTTGGGTTCCGATTTCAAAACAAATTATAGATATGAACTCGTGGGGTAAAGGGTGACCGGGTTTTGGTTCGAACTTCAGGTTTTGACCACATGGGCCCGGGGGCATTTTGGGAATTTTGAGTAAAACTTTAGAAAATTCATTTTTATTCATTCAAGTTGATTCAATTAGCATTTGTTGATACATTCAAGTAATTTGTGACTAGATTCGAGTGGTTTTGTGGTGAATTCGAGGGGTAAAGCTATTCTAGAGGCTTGAGTGGACTTTTGGAGCATTTGAGGTAAGTGTTTGTTCTAACTTTGGCTTGAGGGAATAGAATTTGGATATTATTTGTTACGTGCTATGTGAAATCGGTGTATAGGCATGGTGACGAGTATCTATACACTAGTGTCGAGCATGACCGTGATTCCTAGATTGCTAAATTATCGAATTCTAAATTATCGTTTATGAGGACTTGGTTGGAAATCTTTAAGCACTGAGCTGGTAATTGTTGAGACCAAGCCTTGATTTAAATATGTTAAGTAGAAATTGAATAAGTTTGGTTATGGCTGGATCTCCCTTGCCGAGATAGCTTATTATATTATCTTGTTCCTTTGCCAGGATTAGTTGTGTATTGTGTTGAAAGAAATGGGATCGCGTGGCACGCCGACCACATATATATTATGAAATGGGATCGTGTGGTAGGCCGACCACTTATATATTATGAAATGGGATCGTGTGGCACGCCGACCACTTATACATTATAAAATGGGATCGTGTGGCACGCCGACCACTAACTTGTTAAGAAATGGGATCGAGTGGTACGCCTACCATGTAATATGTCGAGAAACGAGGATCGGGTTGCGCGCCGCAACGGAGTATAGACTGGGTGTATTGTGTTCATATGTAGAGACTTCCTGTGTTTTTTCCTTGTTAGATGTTATTGTTCAGTTTCACTTCTTTATCGATGATTTCTGTATTTAGATTGCAGTACCCCACAGCATGTTCCGCCCCCTCTTTACTGCTTAAATTAGTGTACTTTACTGTTATTGCACATATATCTGTACAGGTTATTTGTGGTAGGTCCTGTCTAGCCTCATCACTACCTCGTCGGGGTTAGGCCAGGTACTTACCAGCGCATGGGGTCGGTTATGCTACTCTATGCATTTCTTTTGCACAGATCAGGACGCAGCTTTCGGACCGTAGCAGTACTAGACCGGGAGCAGGCCTTCAGTCCAGGGACTCTTGAGGTAGCCTCGCCGATGTCCGCGGGCCTGGAGCTTCTTCTATTTTATCCAGTTTGTTAGCTTTTGTATTAAGACAGACTGTTATACTTTCTTTCAGACGGTTGTATTTAGTAATCTTAGGAGTTCGTGAGTAGTAACACCAGGTTTTGGGTAGAGACACGTTTCAAACTTTCCGCTATTTTATTTAAATTTAAAGTCTTCCGCACTCGTTTTATTGATTTTTATTCATTATATTGTTGAGATTTATCAGAAAATGTTAAAGTTTGGCTGGCCTAGCTCTGTTAGTAGGCGCTATCACGACTCTCGATGGTGGAAAATTCGGGTCGTGACAGATGAGCCTCACCGAATAAAAATGCATAATTTCGGGGCCCTCATTAAATGTATATATTAAAATACTTAGATTTCGGGGCAGGCTGTTTAGCAAATTTTACGGTTTTTCCCAAAATAATAACGCGCTAGTCACTTTAGGCGCGCTTTTTAATAATTTACTTTCTTAAACTCGGGTGCACATTTATGTGACCTAAACCCAAATCTCAACGGAGTCGAAATGCATCGATAACCACGGGTGCATTGATGTGATGTGGTTGGAGATGCGTTTTTCACGACGTTGCAATTCTCTTTTAAAATAACAATAATAAAAGTGGGAAAGAGTTAAAAATTTGCACATAGGTTCAACATATAAAAAATCAGATAAATATGCCGAATATGACAGTTGAGCGATCGTGCTAGAACCACGGAACTCGGGAATGCCTAACACCTTCTCCCGGGTTAACAGAATTCCTTATCCGGATTTCTAGTTCGCGAACTATAATACTGATTCAATTTTTTCCTTGATTCGGGATTCAAACTGGTGACTTGGGACACCATAAATCTCCCGAGTGGCGACTCTGAATTAATTAAATAAATCCCGTTTCAATTGTCCTTTAACTGAAAAAATTCCCTCTACGCCCCTTCGGGCTTAGGTAAAAAGGAGGTGTGACAGCTCTGGCGACTCTGCTGGGGACTTGAACCCAGAACTTCGTTCGGGGTTCAAGAATTCGAGCTTAGAATAATTATTGTATTTGGCTCTATTTATTATCTGATTTTAGTATATGATTGGGCTTAAATGTGCAAATGATGCTTTTTACCGCTTTGATATTATTTGAGTTGTATATATAAACTGTGCCGAAACCTTCTTTTCTTACCTCCGGGAATGTGCTTACTGGTTGAGACTCCCTATTCTTTTAGTGTCATACCTTGAAATAAGAAAGAGGCTCGGAAATGTTACTAAGTCGGCTAGCCTTTTGGTTCCAGAAAGTAGCTCCTTCCTCGACTCGAGTTGTCCGCTCGGGCACACGATTTAGAACATATACCCAGGTTTTGAACCTAGAATAACTTGACTTCATGTCGGATCCCTTGTAGGAAAGCTTATTTGCATCATGTTGCATTTGACTTAGGGGACTCAACACAGGGGTTGGGTCCGTCTAGGACAAACGACCTGAAATGAAAAAGACCATCCTGCTGCATCCTGTTTGTTTACCGCATTTATTTGCTTCAGAATTGCATGCTGAACGACTTATGAAAATCGGAAATATTGGAAATTTGTGAAAAAGAAAAAAAAGAGAAAAATAACAGTGTAGAGAGATAACTATTTATTTTTAGAAAAACAAACCAATGCCCTAATAATGTCGGAACTCTGCCGAAATTTTGAAAAAAAACAAAAAGAAAAAAATGGAAGGAAAGGGAAAAGAAAATTTGTTTTCAAAAATGGTTTGTTCTGTTGGTCGAGAAAAAGAAAAACTAAAGAGTTTTATTTTGAAATAGTTTGTTGAAAAAGGAAAATACCAAAAGAGTATTATCTTCCGAAAATAGTGTATTTGCCAATAAAAGGAGTCTTGTTTCCGAAATAAGTAGTTTTATTGGCCCGAATTACGCTAGTTTGATTCTTACATGGTGCGAGATACGTAGGCAACCCTCATCAGGTCCAACCTCCCTTTTGCAAAAATAGCCAAAAATATCAAATTTTAATTGTCGTCATAATTAAGTCGGGTGATGCCGCTCTTGTCAAACATAGCCGAATGTTCCCGAAAGGGACGCCGGAAGGCTGACTTTGCATAAACAGCCACCCTTGGTCATTTATTAGATTTTTGGCCGGTTGACCCACACAGCCTTAAAATCTTTACCACCGAAGTGCTAAAAGGCCGTGTTTGAAAAATCGGGTCTAGTATTTAATTTGATAAACAAGAAAAAGAGTCATAAATAAGTTGGGTGATGCCGTTTTTGTCTAAAATAGCCGAATGTTCCCGAAAGGGACACCGGGGGGCTGACTTTGCATAAACAGCCACTTTTGGTTATTTTTAAGGTTTTGATTGGTTGGCCCACACGGCCTTAAAATTTTCATCACCGAAGTGCTGAAAGGCCGTGTTTGAAAATTAGGTCTTATATCTTAATTTGAAAAATAATAATAATAATAAAATAAAAATATATAGTCAATTTTGTCTTGAGTCAAATAAATTTTACCTTTTACTTAATCTCCTTAATAAATGTGCAGGATGAGCACGAACAAAATTGAACCGTTCACAGTCCTTAGTGAGGTCCCTTTATAGCTCCATATGTAAGCATGTCCTTGAGTTGCGTTCGAGCGCCGCCTTTCTGGACGATAAAATTCGAAAGCTATGAGACGAGTGCAGATTTCTCGAGCCTAAAACTATGGTCCGAGATCTAGCTAGAGGTGAGGTGGACCCAAAGTACAACACGTGGTTTGGGAAAAGGTTCCAGGTTCCTCAAAGGCCCGCCAAAAGAGCCCATGTCCAGCAGTTTACTAATGACTCGCGAGAGAAGTGGGGTTGGTTAGCAAAAGAAGAAAGCTATAGGGCAGAAATAGGCAAGCTAAAACAACAGATTAAGGACCTTAAGTTCGAAAACAATGTGTAAGTCGTTGCCGATAAAGGGGAAAAGAACAAATTGGCCCAATAAAATGAGGTGCTGAAGGCCCAAAATCGACAAATAAGGATAGATGTTGACAACCAACAAAGGAGTCGGTCGGATAAAAGATTGATAAACGGATTGAAGAAGGAAATCATTGAGTACTGGGATGATCTGAAGAAATTCGAGGGTACCATGGCACAGCTCCGGGCACAGTGGGCAAAAAAAAACAGAAGAGCGCATACAGTACTTATGGCAGGATTATGAAAAGATCATTGCCAATCTAAAAAGGAAAACGGGCACTCTTGAGAAAGAAGAAGCTAAACAATCCAAAGCTTTTGAAACCGAAAGTGGACACTACTACAACTTATTGGCCCGAATGGAAGATGAAATACAGCAGTTACAGAATCAGCGTCTTTAGGATTCTCAAGTTTTGGAGGCCCGTAATGATCAGATAAGGCGCCTGCTTATAGAAAAAGGTTGAACCAGGGACAAGATTGAGACTATTGCCCATGCCATCATCAGGAGATGCCGAATGTGTGAAGACATGACCCGCACTACCTTCTTTTCGACAGTAATAATTTTCGTCAAGCGGACAATGTATGAACTGGAGCAACTTGAAAGGGATCTTGCACCTAAGCCCGCGGCAAGGCCGAACGATGCCTCGCGGGCACCAACTTTTGAAGCTTTAATATAATCATAGTTTGAGTCTGTATTTTCTATGTTAGAGTCGGTTGTCTGTCTGTCTGTTCTATTTTCATCAGAAAATGTCAGTAGTCTTTTAGTCCGTATTTGGTTTTGAAAAAAATGTTTACTTTGTATTAGAATGTTTTAGTAATAGAAAATTCCCAAAAAAATGTTTCTTTAGTTTTGCACCTATAGCCAGAACTACGCACGGTCTGATTCATGCGGGGAAATGATATGTAGGCAATTCATATAAGATTCGACCACCATTAAAAAAAATAAAGGAAAGTTTGGGAGACGTTCAAAAGGGGCACAATTATAAGAAGTCGGAATGACGCACGTAAATGCATGATAGAAAGGGTTAACTGTCTAGGTGCATTGCATCCTTAATGTGTGTTTATCTATCTGTTAAAAGCCCTAACACTAACAGGTTGCTCTCATTTTGTTCTTTTTTAATTCCTGAAAGGTGGTTGGTTTGTGGTTCTAAAGTAACACTTCCCTGCAACACAAAGGCAAAAGACAATGGCAAAGAACAACATACCAATGCCCTAAAACAGCTGGTTGAACAGGACAACGGGTTGGTAAAAGAGATAAAAATGGTAAGACAACATGTGGCAGACATGTATCGGGCATGGATGACTGGAAAAGCACCACCCCCGCCACCACCTAGCTTCCTGTACTCTGTCCTTACCTAAACACCGAATACAATGCCGGATGATCCTCCATACTCTCCATATCTACTCGCTTATGATAGCTTTCCCAACCACCCGAGTAGCTTCATCACTCTTCGACCAACTATACCTCCCCAACACTGCTTCTCTCCACGGGAATCCCAAAGACATGCTTCACTTTACAAGTACCCAGCTCCACAAAATGCCTATCCGTCCCCACGAGCATACCAGAAACCCTCTAGGTCAGGTTTTAGTCCAAATTAGGCATTTAGTTGCTGAAACAAGAAAAGGCTCTCACCCCTATCAGAGAACCTTATGCAAGTCTGTTTGAAAGGCTAAAGCATGTTGGCCTGATTGAGCCACTCACCGGATATAATCCAGATCCACGTGCAAGAATCTTTGATCCTACTGCACAATGCGCGTACCACTCCAATGTCCCAGGCAATAGAATTGAGAGTTGTCGTTCATTGAAAAGGGAAATAGAGAGAATGATTCACGAAGGAGTGATTGTGATCGACAACGGTAATAAAGAGCATGTGAATCCTCTTGGGGATGTATTGACTAAAGCTGAAGATATTGAAGCAGATAGTGGTCTTGGAAATATTGATGTGAAGCTCGGTGGCTAAGATGCCGTGCTTGGGAATTCGGAAGACGCTCCATTCCTTGGTCAGCTGAAGTAGAGTTTTTGATGGTTCATTTTATTGTCATTTATGTTGTCCGCGTTATTTTCAGGATTGTGATCCGGATATTGTCTTGTGACTCAAACCCTCCTATCTTTTCATTTCTTGTTTAGCTTGTTTAGTCGTAGTCGCTTGTTTAGTTTTGTCCAGGTTTGTTTCAGGTTTATTCCAGGGTCGTACTCTGGTTTGTTTTGCCTGTGTTGTTATACGAACCATTTCACCATTTGTTCAACACCGATTCTAGTGACATGACATGCATGCATAGTCCTAAGTCTTATATCTGAAAATCGATTTAGTCAGGAAACAACAAAATCACTTACGGGAAATAAGAACAGTTTGAGATCATTTGAAGCCCGAACAATATGGAACCATGGGCTGATAAAACATTAAGAAATCGTAAAAGTAAGCTGGCCAAATTGACGAGGGGCCGTTCGTGGTATTGAGAGTGAAAGTGTTGCCCAGCGGTGAGTTGTATTTAACAAGATGAAGAAGGAAAATGCGCGGGTATGATTATCAGGTCTATGAAGGTTTTTTTAATCACGTTGTTTGTGCTTGGCATGTTTTGAAGATTGGAATGATGAAGTCATTTTATTCTGCTATCTAAATACTTTATCCTTCGTTAACCCTTTGAGCCTTATTTGTTTTCTTTCATACCCCTCTTTCGGAATCAGTAGCAAAGATTAGAAACACAAAACATGGAAGATAAAGAAAAAGAAAAAGAAAACAACAAAAAGAAAATAAAGAGAAAAAG